>OW445483.1:13865058-14030058 GCA_918226075.1 Microctonus brassicae
GTGAGCTCATCGCTACACATCAATGTCATATTAACACACACACACACACACACATATACACATACATACAGATATATAATATCAAATATTGCTTGAGATATTGACATTGATGACGTTAGTACACGTGATGAATGAACTGTTTAAGGCACACTGTTTCAAATCAATCGATCATCAACAAGCGTTTGTCGAAGTGTGAAACTCAATCAATAGATTCAGGACATTATACTGCGCATTATCTCATGCTTTCAAGCTCACGTAACTGTATCGATTTATTTACAAGCACATCAATTTCACAGATACTATAAAGCATGAAGTGCACATGATATCGTACGTATAATATATCATTTTTATCAATCTACATTGTTAAAAACTGATAAATCACAAAATCAAATAATAAATTTATCATTAGAATTTATTCATTCTCATTTTTTCTTTTATATTTATTTTTATTAATGTTCAATAGTTTTATTTAATTTTTTATTGCACTTATTATTTATTATTTTAATTGATATGAATTATTATGGAGTGAATAGTGAATTAAGGCATAATTTAATATGCAATAAAATTTTTGCTAATTTTTTTATTTATTTTTATTAATGTTCAATAGTTTTATTTAATTTTTATTGCACTTATCATTTATTTTCTTAATTATTATGAATTATTATCGAGTGATGATGTGAATTTAGACAAAATTTGATATGCAATAAAATTTTTGCTAATTTTTTTATTTATTTTTATTAATGTTCAATAGTTTTATTTAATTTTTATTGCACTTATCATTTATTTTCTTAATTATTATGAATTATTATCGAGTGATGATGTGAATTTAGACAAAATTTGATATGCAATAAAATTTTTGCTAATTTTTTTATTTATTTTTATTAATGTTCAATAGTTTTATTTAATTTTTTATTGCACTTATTATTTATTATTTTAATTGATATGAATTATTATCGAGTGAATAGTGAATTAAGGCATAATTTAATATGCAATAAAATTTTTGCTAATTTTTTTATTTATTTTTATTAATGTTCAATAGTTTTATTTAATTTTTTTTGCACTTATCATTTATTTTTTTAATTATTATAAATTATTATCAAGTGATGATGTGAATTTAGACAAAATTTAATATGCAATAAAATTCAAAATACATGGTTTATTATTGTAAAATGTGTAACCTTATGCCCCAATACTGAATAGAAAGATACATATTACTTTGGTACTTTGGCAAGATGCCATATGGTACAACGTACAACTGTGTGACTTTCTCGTTCAGCATTCAAACGGTAATATCGGCTTAGCAATGATATAAAATACACTTGAAACACGGCCGGGGAAAAAAGGAAAGAAAATATAAAAGAAAAAAATAAAAATATACTAGAGAAAATGCATAAGAGCATGACAGGAGGTCTCAACGATCGATGCACCAATACTATCCTTCACATACATCGACAATTTAATACATATGTATATATATCTAAGTGCTACAAAGCTGCAAGTTGATCTCTAAAAAAAAAAGAACATAAAAATAAATAAATAAATAAATAAATAACTGTCCTCTATTCAATATGTCACAGGTGCACATTAACATTTATTTTTTATTCCTCCTTCTTTAAGACCTTATATATTTTTAGTAACAAAAAAAAAAGGTATCGATATACTTGTATATAAGTACATATATTGAATTGCATATAGCAATAGTTTTATAGTAATTCATTCTTCAAATAAATTTTTTTTTCTTGCTTTTCTCAATGATAAAGGTCACGTAAAAAAGCCTGGACCTTTATATTTCTTTTTCTTTTCTTCTATTTTATTTTTTACCATATGTATTTTTTTTTTTTTTCTACGAAAATATGACTGCAAATGGCAATTGACGTCCACGTGCAGACAGGTCAAACGATATATTTCGCACGCGCACATTGAGAACTGCCAACACATTGCCTTGAATAATATCCAAGTCACGATCATCCCTCATACACCAAGACCCTCATTTATATTTGTATTCATTCGCCAGTATTCGAAATATTTCTCAAGACTCCCCGAGATAAATATCGTATCAAAAATCATTCATACTAATCAATACTATAGATTACTAAATAACATTTAATATTTATACGTATTATTATTTATGATATTTTATACAAGTGATTTATATTTAGTTATTTATTTATTTATTAATATTTGTTTGGGTAGAGGAGGTTTTGTGAAGTGATTATGATAAACAATGTGATTATAGGAGTGGATATTTATCAAATAGAGCCAAAGGTCATGGTCAGAATTGTCTTGTCTTTAATATGACGAAGATGAACACAAGAAAATACTAGAGGAGATTGAATGAAGGAAGATAGAGTAATTCCCGTGCGCGACTAGGCCAATTAGCAAGTTCTAGCAGCAGTAGAAATTGAGTTTCTCTGTAAGTTCACTGAGGCGCATGTCATAATTATATTTCAAGCGCTGATTTGCAAAGGGAAGTGATGGTATAGCAAAAGCGTAGAACGTCAAGCCCTCCAATTTGTCTGTTTGAAGTATGTCTTTTACATAAGTGTAAAATTCATTATTACATTTTACTGGAAATTGTGTATGACGTTTATACACTCGTGTTATTTATTACATGTTAAAATAATGACAATATATTGAGAAATAAAATGAAAGAAAGAATTATACTGAGAGTATATATAGTGAAGAAAAAAATTAAAGGATCAAAAAAATTTCCGAAATTTTGACAGGTTATATCTCAGTGAAAAATGGTCGCATCAAGCTTCCAAAAAAAGCATTTTGAAGCTCTGAGTCTCTAGTCTTCAGACCTTGTAGCGAAAAAAATTTTAGGAGCCACGGTTATTACGTGATCCTAAAAAATAACGCAAAAAAAAATTCGCAAATTTTATTTCTTTTTTTTTTTGTTTTTTTTTTTTTTTTTTTTTTGAGTCCACGAACTTGGAAAAATTTTTTTCAACTAAGCCATCGATTGGATTGCATAGCTTGTTTATTCAGCTTCAATTTCTATTTTTTAAAACCTTGATACGATCATTTTTCACTGAGATACAGCCCGTCAAAAAACACGGAAAAATTTCGGAAATTTTTTTGACCTTTTAATATTTTTCTTCAGGGTATTTATGAAAAATATTCTCAATGCTGATTATATATTTTTTCTTTGTACAAGATATAAGTAAGTCAATCTATTTCAAGTCACACATTTACTACATCTCCTGAAAAAAAAAAAGATTTTCATTTGTCTTTCAGCATACTATTATCCACTTCATCCACGTAACCGGCTTAAATCAGCTTATCCGGTTATAAATTTTGGATTTATCGTCAAGGGGGTTCCATATTTTCTCCATGTTTCCCAACGGAAAAGACAAGAAGAAAAAAAAATCACACTCAACTATATTTTCAAGGGGGTGGAAAACAACAATATGACATTATAAATTAAATTTTGACATTTATTCCAATAAATAGAGCACAAATATATACAAACTTCATTAAATTTTTATCATACACATATTTAAATAAATAAATGTAAATAAATTTATACATAAGCATTGTAAAACAATTGATAAAATGTAAAATAAATCAAGACTAAACATACATACCTAATTCGCAGTATAAATATTTATATAATTAAATTTTGGTTAAAAGAAAAATGAAACTAAATTTTCACAAGGGTAATGGCTTTGTAAATGAAGGGGATGGCAACCACGAAGATTTAATCAAAGTTCCCAGTTTGAGTCCCGATGCCAAATGGCCGACTTGCAATAGCCAAGAGAGTAATATAAGTACAATCTACTTGAAGCAACGATTTAATTATTTTCCAGTGGAAATTTCTCCATCAAGCAACAGTCCACCATGACATCGAGATGATTAATCTTTTAAATTCGTCTTTCTTTCCCTCTATTTTTCTCTTTTACTTTCTTATTCTCCTTTTACTCTTTCACTTTATCCAATCGTATCCCACCTCTTTTACATTTTATATCCATCACTTTTCCCTCGGATAACCAGCGAGAGGCGCGAAATTGTTCACACAACTAAAGGCAACCATCACCAAACTGAGTTAGTATGTATTGAATTATCCAGCCACGCCAATTAATTAACCACCGTTAAGGATAATCCGTCTTCGTGAAGCCTAGCAACTTCAAGTGTAATATACTTATATATATATATATATATATATATATATATATATACATATATACTATATATGTATTTACATCGATGAACGAGACTAGATTAAATTGCTTCGGTAAAAGCTCTTTCGCGCCTACGGTTAATTCATCATCATTTTTCTTTATAAAGATTTTAGGTAAAACGCAAATACTTAACATGTCATTTACTGATTTTTTTTTATATATATTTACGATTTAATACAATGAAATATTTGATAATTCAAATGAATCGAATTTGATTTGAAATACTTTTAATTAAAAAAGAAATTTTGAGTTTCAAAGTGAGTATTTTTATTTTTAATGTTTTTGCCAGAGATTGAAAAATTAACATTTTATGTATTTAAAATAATGAAAAGTATATTGTAAGAGTAGATAAAATAATAAATAATGTTTAAAAATATTCTTTGATAATATTTAGTTTATATAACTCTACTAAAAAAAGAAAAAAAGTGTTGACGAATGTTTAAATTAAATATTAATTATTTCAATAAAGATAATTAAAAGTGTTTTGGTAAATCTTTCGCCATCTTGAAAACTGGCATACACATTGAAAGTGTCAAAACATAACATAGGCACTGTTGCCAAATTTATATACCATTTAAAATGTAGTCAAATCAATTTTTAATGTGGATTAACTGATTTTCTTTAAATAAATACTTTGAAAATAATTAACACACATAAAAAAATAATTATAAATCATTGTGAAATTATTAATATGTTTTACAAATTTTTTCAAGCTTCGAATTAATTTTATAACAAGTTAGGAAAACTGAGGAATCATTAAGACTCAAATGGATATAAAGGATTAGAATGGTATTGGAAAGTCACAAAGTAAAGAGAGTAAAGGTTTAATGCAGGAACAAAATTTCAACTCGAATGTGCTTATTTATTTCCATATAACCATCCAAGTCGAAATTTTTGTGCTTTTCTAAGTCTTCTAGTAGTCGATTAAACATCCTATGACACTCGTTGGCCTATCAATTCTACTTTGAATCTGCGGGAACCTCTAAAAATCCAAAATTAAACCTAGTTTGATATTCTTCACACCCAACACAACATTGTAATATTTTATTTCATAATAAACTTAGACGCAAGTTCTTATTTTGTGTCTTAGAATGAAAGATTTGACAATATGTCACTACTTATTTTCTATTAAAATATTTCTAAACAACATTCCTTGCTCCTGAAGAACCTCACTAAATCCCAATAATGAAGTTTAAAGTAGCATAAAAATTTCGATTTGAATATTGCAATCAATATCAAGTTCATAGACTTTTTATTTTTTTTTTTAGCAGAATTTGATATCGTCTGGCTCTAGGATCCAGCATCATATGTATACATATACAGCTATATCGTGACTCTGTGTATTCGTTTCTCTAATGGAAATTCGACATATCGTCTATTTGATAAATATATAGTCAATCCCATACATACAAAACGAGTCTCAGGGCATTTACGGATTTGTTATACGATCAATATCGAAAACGATAGATTGCACTAAATTCGCCTGTCACATGTCGTGCAATTTCAATCGTTCTTTATATATGTACATGTATATGAATAAATGGTAAGCAAATATAATAACGACACGAATGCTAAATACTATTTCAATTTCCAAAAACAATTGGACTCACGCACTTTTTTCGAATATATTAAAAATATTATTTTCGCTTGCCTCAAAATTTTGATGTAAAGTTTTTTATTTAGAATCAATTAATTTCATGAATAAAATAATTATTTTTGATTAATAATTCGTGATGGATTTATTTATATATTTACCATCAACTGCAATAGATGAAAAAATAATGCAGATGAAAATAATTGATGTTGCTCCATTTTGGTAGCGACAATCGGCACTGCATGTAGTTTTTTTCTGCAACTTTCCGGCACATCGTTTCCAGTACATTTCACAGAGATTTCTCAAAGTCAAGTGTTACAGGAACGAATAATGTGTCCCCCACGATGTCTCCCGATTGTATGACCCAGTTTAAATGTCAAATTATTATCTGGCCTGTGCACTGATGTCGACCCCTCAACATGCGTTATTATTTCGTTATTTAAATTATCCAATTGCGAGACGTCACTTTGCACTGAAAGTACAAAAATTAAGATATATTAAAATACAGACAAGTTATTATCTGTTGTGAAATATTAATAGATATTGTGCTGTATTTTTTATTCTTTTATAAATGCTTGATTTGGAATTATGAATTTTATTTTTGATCTAAAATAAAATACGTCCATATTTTTGTATGCAAATATTGCGGTATTTATCATGGATTTATTTCTGAATATGCATATGCAAATGAATTATAAATATGACATATAAAGCTTGAAATAGAGCTAAATGATTTGTGAATATTTGATACTATACCATCATGCAATCTGTATATGTTAAAATAATTATTTGCATTTATCAATTTATTAAAATTTTTTAAATAATTTCTAATATATTTCGCGAATGAGTTTAATTATTATTTTATATATGAAAGCATTCATAAACAAATATTTATAATGAAACCTACCCACAATCACCGACGATGACAAGTAGATAATTTAAATATTGAGCAAACAAATAATTTTTACAAAGCCACAAAGTTTTTTTTATCATTGTGAATTATTAAAAAATTAATTATTCACTCATCTCTATTAATAATTTTTTTTTTGTTTGTTAATTTTGTTTTATTTATCCCAAATTGGACACTTGAAAAAAATTCATGTATTGTCATGTGTTAATTATACCAACACACGCGCACAAACAACTACTAAAATTCACTGCAACATGTTGCAACAAATAATATTATTCAATGTCAAAACATATTTTTTATTTCATACATCGCAATTTTACTAGTTTCACTGAATAAATTCTGATAGTGTCAACAATTGTTAAATATCACTGTCAATAAACACAAAACAATGACTGCACAATATCCATGAGGAATTTCATACAATTTTTCTTATCCAAATACACTTCAACATACAACCAATCAAATCACTCACAAATATTTACGTTTATTATCAACAAACTATCGCAATACACAATCAATAAATTATTATCGTAAATAAAATCTCAACAATGTACATAAATATCCATCACAATTATAAATCACGTTCTTGCATAAACTCTTCATCCAATAAAATAAATAAATAAACCACCAGAAAAAATAAAACTAACACAAAAAATAATTTTCATTCGTTAATTAAAATTAACAAATTTTTATTCACTTTTTTTCTTCTTCCACCGTATGCACTTTAGTGATACTATTTATGTTATTCTTCTTCTTGTTGTTGTTATTGTGTGGATAAAGAAACAAGCGCGCGTGAGGTGCGTGAAAATGCGGAATGAGAACGCCGGGGGACTCCAGTGCTCGTGGTGGAGACCGCGATTCGACTGCGCGAGCGCTTTGCTTGAATATCTGCCCCCGTCTCTACCACCGTCATCTCTTACCACCCCCGCTCAGTGAGTGAGAGCCACCCCTGGAACTATCTCACTCCCCCGCCCTTCACTATCTAGTTGTGATCGGGGATTGGTTTGTGTTGAGCGCGCCGCCACTACCAATTTTCCTCAACTCCAGTTGAAGCTTCGTGTCTTTTCCGGTGTCTCTATCGTAACACCAAGTAATTGAGAACACTACACATAAAAATCATATACACTGACCGTGAATTTATCTATTACCTTTGTTATAAATATTTATTTTCAACTATTTTTCTTATACAAACACCAATTAATTTTAATTACAATTTAATTTGCTCAATTTATTTCATCATTTCCCGAGTTAAAATTTTTGTGCTTCTCTAAGTCTTCTTCTAGTAGTTGATTAAACATCCTATGGCACTCGTTGGCTTATCGATTCTACTTTGAATCTGGGAAACGTCTAAAAATCTAGGGTTGAATATAGTTTAATACTTTTTACACTCAATACAACGTTGTAATATTTTATTTTATAATAAACTTAGATGCAAGTTCCTTCTTTGTGCCTCAAAATTGAAGATTTGGCAATATGTCACTACTTCGAGGTGTTGTAATTTCTATTAAGAACATTCATTAGTAAAACTTTATAGTAGATAAAATTTTTTTTTATCATAATTTCAATAAGTTAAATCATGTTGCTATTTACCCTTGAAAATTCAGGACGCCTTATTGATAATTTAAGAAAGTTATTAAAGATCAAGAATCAAATTTTTAGCATAGAGCCTTATGGAGAATCAGCATTTTAAGTATTTAAAATAACAAAAAGTATATTGTAAGAGTAGAAACAATAATAAATAATGTTCAAAAATATTCTTTGAAATATGTAGTTTATATAACTCTACAAAAAAAAAAACAGGTGTTGACGAATGTGTGAATTAAATATTAATTATTTTAATAAAGACAATCAAAACTAGTTTTGGTAAATTTTAATAAATGGAGTCGAATCAATTTTTAATGTGAATCAACTGATTTTTCAAAATAAATACCTTAAAATTAATTGGTACATATAAAAAAAATTATTAATATATTTTACAACTTTTTTTAAGCCTCGAATAAATTTTATAAAACGTTAATACTCATTTAACTCTAGCGTAGCTCACGAACGTCCTTAAAATATTTCTAAACAAGCCTTCCTTGCTCCTGAAAAACCTCACTAAATCCCAATAATGAGGTTTAAAGTAACCTAAAAATTTCTACTCGGGAATTCATTTAGAAAATTAATTATAATTCGTTTATTTACAGCACAATAAATACAATAAATATAAATACTATATTTTATCTACATGTCATCGACGATCTTTTAATCAAATTGAATTGTCATAATTGTATATTATCAATCGGAATAATTTTAGTAATCAAACACTTCAATTGATGTTTAATAGCTCAGTCAATAATTGACAATATAAATGCCAATCATCCTCTTAGTTGAGTTAGCGAAATCCCTCACATTATACAACCCGTACTTGGACTAATCACAGTGAAGATATGAAGACTTGGCAGCAATAGGCATGTAGCACAAGTGCTTATATAACCATCCCTACGAAACTTTGAGTACCATTTACAGTACCGCCCTTAATACAGTTTAACAATGACCATTCATACCACTCGCAAATACATCTTATATCAACTAATATATTATCATATTGATATCTATGTAATTATATTTAATAGTTTATGACATTTAAAGAGAAAAAAAAAAAAAATATAAATTCAAGTCAATTCCATTAGTTTATCCATAATTCAACGAAAATCTTTAACATTCTGTTGGAAATATAATCGATAGATAGTCATGAGGAAAAAGAGGCAATTGTATTTTTCCCAGACATACAGAATCAATACATATAATCTTTATTGATAAGCCTGGCAATGCCAGTTTCTCAGCTTGTCAAAACGGCGGTTTTCATGCCGAAAGAAAAACGTTTTTTTTAACCCAACAAAATTTTTATATGTATATATTCTTATGTGTATAGATAGATATATTTATTAACTATATATGTCTTGAACTTACCTCCGTATGTCCTTTTTATCCTACCACTGCCCATCACACAGAAATAACCCCTTGAAGCGCGCAGTTTCAATCTCTCCGATACAATTCCCTAAATCCAGTTGGTATCAAGAGATCACGTTGAGGATATCTGACCTCAAAATATCCCTTGTGTGCTTGGCAACATCAGTACAACCAACGGCAGTGTACCATCACTGCCAGACGGTCAGCAGTTCTGGCAGAAACATCTTGAAGTATATTTTAAGGCAGTTTGTGGTCCAACGTTACGACAGAATTATTTAGTAAAGTCATTGTCAAAGTCTCTCGCTGACTTTCAATCCTCTAAATCCTCATTTCAACTTCTCTCTTTCTCTCTATGTATATATATACATACCCCTTTTCATCTTCACCTTCTTCTTCTTCTTCTTCTTCTTCTTCTTCTTCTTCAGCTTACATTTCTATCTGACTGTCCACAGTCAACCGCACACTATTAACATCAGCTGAAATTTCTCGAGGTATCAAAATTATTGCCCTGTGTTTCCTCTTTGGTCTCAGCCAAAAGTAAATACGTACATCACTGGCACAACTCGTTGATGTCTATTCGCATTAGCATTTAGAGTGCAGCAAAATTTATTCCCATGCTTTGACTGTCGGATATCATGATACGATATCCATGCATTAGATTATTCCCACTGAGTTTCAATTCTACGTTAGTGATGTTGAAATCAAATGAATGCACTTTCTAACATCATCAAATAACAACTGTATCATTAAATATTTACTATGAATGAATATTGGAAATTTAGTTGATAAACAAGACACATTTAATTTTGACTGTTTTTATAATTCAATTCCGAGTCGAAATTTTTATCCTATTTTAAGCCTCATTATTGGGATTTAGTGAAGTTCTTCAGGAGCAAGGAAGGTTATTTAGGTTAATATAATTCAACCAACCTACTTGGACAGATAGGGGTCTATATTAGATATAACAGTCTTTACGAAAGTACTTGAATTTATTTGTTTATTACTGAGTAAATAATGTCAGTTTTCAAAGGAAATTTGTATTCGAAATTTTATGAAAAGAACCTTAGTCTAGATATTTACGAGAATTTAATAATTATGACGGGGGTTTCCTCAATATTTTTAAATCTAAATAACAGTTTGTTGTCTCTTATAATGAATCTAGATTGCATCACATTATTTAGACGCCCTATTGTTGTCAACAAATGATTAAATTGTCATTGCCTAATTATATCAGTTAACAAATATAAAGAATTTGAATATCATAATTCTTTTAATTAAGAATCCTAGAATTTGCATAAGATTATTCATTTGAACCTTATCCAATACAATTAGGAAATACAATACCTGGAAGTAGTGACATATTACCAAATCTTTTATTCTAAGGCACAAAAAAGAAACTTGTGTCCAAGTTTATTATGAAATAAAATATTACAATGTTTTGTTGGGTGTAAAAAGCATCAAACTAAGTTCAATCTTAGATTTTTAGAGGTTCCTGCAGATTCAAAGTAGAATTGATAAGCCAACGAGTGCCATAAGATTTTTAATCGACTATTAGAAGACTTAGAAAAGCACAAAAATTTCTAATCAAAATGTCTGATAAATAAATTCATTTAGATATCATAAATTAACTCGTTATATTATCAATGATTGTCACCATGAATTTCACAACTGCATCAAGTGTATCTCTGGACAATGCGGTGTTTTGGACAACTGTATACAATTCTCAGTAAAGCTCCTTTACTAAAGGATAACGAGGAGAAATCCTACAAAACAGATTGTGGTTAACAGCCCGGGCCGGTCTTCACGTTCACATTCAACTCTTAGTGTTGCACACGTAGGTTAATACAAATGTGTAAAGTTTCATCTGGTGGATTGTGTCACGACAAATCTGAAACTTGGAGTGAAACAACTGTACTCGTATGGCCAACTGAACTTTCATGAATTGTCACGAGAAAGCACAATTACCCGTCTGCTAACCATTAAAATTATTTACATGAACAATCTATAAATAAATCAAAAGTAAAAAATATACTAAAGCAAACTAGTTAAAACTAAAATAACATATCAATTGATTATCGAATTTTAAATATAAAAAATTATAAATCTAAATTCAATTCTCAAATGTTCAATTGTTCTTTTCATCCAAAATTGTCTCTACATACAACACATGTATAAAATTAAATAAGCTCTAGAATAGCTAGTTATATACATGTATATAAATTCTCATTGCAAGATAGAACTTGTTTAATACCGATAAGCAAACACATAAAAGGCCATATACATGCAAACACACGTACGAATACAAATACAGATAAACTTTCACCTACTTTCCAAGTTTCCAATTGCATCATAGAATACGATGAGAGGTAATTCGTGTGTATGTTATCACATTTCTCAGTTAGCTATACACCCACAAACTTCCTCATTCCCTCTCACTCTCAAATATCCTTCTCTTCCTCAAACTTAACAACTATACATTATTTATACATCTTCTTTAACAATATAAATATATTTTTATAACTATCCATATCACCTAAAGCAATTACAATTTTTATATCAATAATGAATTGCGGTATTATTTAATTTCCTTTTAGTTTTTCCAACCATCGCAATAGTTCATTTCGTTATCCGATTTATTTTCATTGCTATTATAAATTTTTTTTATTTATTTATACTCGCGTATATATAATAATGTGAACCGGACTATTGTGACGACTTTGGTGCCATTTGAAAGAGCCATAACTGGACGTTGAAAAGACCAGAGAATGTTCATATGATACCACTTGGCCGTCATCCAATAGTGGGTACAGTTAAACGAAGCGAATTGTCCGTGGCTTGGTCGTTGAGATCGTCGACAGACCCGATACGTTCATTTTGAATCTTCGTTGTGTTAGTATACATATGTATATTGGGCCCCCTCACATTTATATATGTATACGTAGATAGATATATTGATGACATTTTCCGACTATTAGAGAAAGAGAGAGAATTGAAAGACAGGGAGAAAACATATGACCCATCGGCTCTGGAGAAATCGACCGTACGCGCGAGTAAAATGGTTCAAGCCACAGATTACTGTTGATCCCCATCCGAAACGGACGCGTGAATTGTCCAATCGATTTCAACGAATGCTCAGTGAATGCCATTTAGTGAAAACAGGATTTACAATGTTTAGAAATGTTTACTGCGTTGATGATATCACGGGAATTTCTACTTGATGCAAATATTTATGTAATAATAATATGAAACATTGATGCATAGTTTAACGGCCTAGTGAATCATTTATTTATTTGTTAGTTATCATATTTACGTGTTTGAATGTGGTTTTGTTGGGCAATTTATGGATTATATTTAGTGTAGGGGAAGCGTGGCATGAAAGAGCCATTATTATTAACATGGTAGTTTTCAAACGAATCATGAATGTTTTATTATTTTAGGATAGTAACACTAGCCCACAAACATTTGACAGTTTATCAAAAATAAGTAAGTTTTTTGAGTTCATTTTATTTGCTTTTGGACGTCTATACGGACAATACTAATAGTAATATGATTATACAATAATTCTAAAGATATATTAAGCCTTCCAATACCATATATATTTTGAAGGCAATTCTTTAATTTCATACTAATTTTCGGGGTTATGTTTCTTGGGAGAATATGTTTTGAAAGAGCCGGGCTGCAGTGTGATGAAGAAGCTAGCTTTATATGGTCCCTCAAAAAAGCTCTCACTAAGAAATCTAAAATAAATAATGATACAGACTCAGATACATCAAATAAAATTATATAAGTTCTTAAAAAGATTGTACCTAGTCAGATTGCAATGATTGATCTCAAACGGCTAATTTCATGAGAATTTCGCAGATTTAAGTGAATATTTTATCCAGAGTTTGCGTTATATAAAACGTTTTATAATTATATAAGGTATAATATTATATCTTAACATTATTAGTCAATAATATCTTTGTTAATCTAAAATTTCAGTCCTTTAATAAGAACTTGGCTCTTTCAAAACATTGGGTGGCCTTTTCAATGCCTATGTGTTATGAAATAGCCGAATTTTATTATTTTGATAAATGCTTAGAAGTCCAAAAATTCTGATAATTTTGAAAGATATTTCATGCCATCACGTACATAAATGTATGAACAATTACTTATTATACAAATTTTTTCAATTATTCATTTCTTTTTATATTATTTATCCTTTTTTTCAAAACTGGCTCTTCAATACCACTCTTCCCATACTTGGTCGTTTCATATTTTATTTCAGGTAACCCGAGTCGAAATTTCTATGCTACTCTAAATCTCATTAGTGGAATTTAGTGAGGTCTTTCAGGATCAAAATAGATTATCTAGAAATATTTTCATAGAAAACACAACTCCTTCTCAACACTTCAAAGTAGTCACATATTGCTAAATCTTCCATTCTAAATCGCAAAAGAGAAACTTGCGTCCAAGTTTACTATGAAATCAAATATCACAATGTTGTGTTGGGTGTGCAAAGCATCAAACTAGGTTCAATCCTAGATCTTTAGAAGTTCCTCAGATTCAAAGTAGAATTGATAGAACCAACAAGTACCATAGAATGTTTAATCGTCTACTAGAAAACTTACAAAAGCACAAAAATTTCAACTCGGAAAATGAATAAGAAAAAAATATAATCAAATGTCTTCATACTATTGTTACAATTTTATTTCCAAAGGTAATTTGTCAAAGCAGATATAAACTTGCACTTTATGCTGGCTGAGAAAATGCACGAGCTGCTGAATGTAATCTTAAATCGTTTGAGCGAATGTGGTTGTGACCGCGCGTACGCTTATCTCTACTACTTAGTTATAATATCTCTGTTATTTTATTTAAATTATATACATGAATAACTCGTTAAATTCATTTTATAAATTTCATCGTAGTGAATAAAATAAGACACTAAAATTATTACTAAATATAATAATAAATTTCAACAAAAAATAAAACTATAATAACAAATAAAACATTTTTGAAAGAGTTTATACAGCATACAAATTATAAACTATTCAGTTTGTTAAATGTGAATCTTTATTGCTAGCAGAAATTCAGAATGCAGATTTTTGTAGTATAAAAAATAGGAGGATATGATATACTTGAGTGTAAAGGAGAAAGAGAAAATAGTGAACAACGCAATGAGAAATTGTTCTGTTTCTAGTTGACAGAGAAGTTGAAATAGACAAGAGGATTTGAGGCAGCTGTTGTCACGTTGCGATAAGAGAACGTCGTAAAAGTAACTGGTGCAGGATATGAACGATTTACTCTGGCCCGGACGGCTTTTATGATTGCTACGACATGATGCGGTACAGAGAAAGAAAATATGAGAGAGTATTAGTAGGAAAATACGTAAATGACGACAGTGGCGATATGGCATATGCCAAAAAATTAAAAAAACTTCTGAACATTTCATTAGAAACTTTATTCAAATTCTATTTATTTTTATTTTTCATTTCTGCATAAAGGACAATTTATAATTCAACAATGTTAAGAGAATATTGCTAAAAGCTCGTGATTTTAATTGAAATACAAATCAAATTATAAAATTCCAATCAATGAAGCCATAAAAAATTATCATTTCAATTAATTTCATTCAAGTATTTTAATTGTTTTTATTATTTGTTTTTTTGTTTTTGTCTTTTTTTTTTTGATGAGGTTATAAAATATTCATTGATCATTAATTACGTTAGTTGAATATTCACATGTATGCAACATTGATTATTGGTGGTTGTATAATAAAATTAATCTGCAGAAACTGTTTTCATCAAGAGGCTTCGAATTCAAATGATTTCTACAACAAACTGTTAATTGGATCCCGAAAGCGTCGTAACTCCAATGCGACCACATATCCCAGAGTAATTGATCTATTTACCTATAATAATAATTGTGAATATGATGTATATAATATTGGATTCTCATATACAGATGAAATTATTATTCAGTACAAGAAAACAAAGAATTCATTTCAGATAAAATTATAACTAAATTGTACAAAGACAAATCAATATATATTTTATGTATATTATTATATCTTTGTTACATTTATTTACTCAATAATAAATATTAATATGTCACATGGAATTATTTTATTCATGTATTTGTTTACATATTAATGTAGAAACTGTTGAAAAAAATTTTATTCAATAATTCATGATAGATTCACTAATTGAAAAACTTTTTTTTGTATAATCAAGCAATTGATCGTTTACTCTAACAAGATTTCCGACATGTGAAATTAAAGCATTCAACCAGATTTACGTATTTCGGACCTTGATGTAGCATCGTAAATGTATTACACAAATACACATGAACATACGATTGATCAATAACAAATAAAACATGTCAATTAAAAATTTCCATTTCATTTTATTTATTTTAGACTATTCTGTAATTTTTTATTTGGCAAAAGGGGATTTTTCTGAAATGAAAGAGGTGAGATTTTTTTTTTAATTTTCTCTGCCAAAAGCCATTGAAAATGGGAGAATAAAATGAAAGTCGTTCGAATTTACCAATTTGTTCTTTTTTTTCTTTTTTCTTTTTTTTTTATTCTACATACACTGTGGATATCTTGAAAAGCTATGTAGTTAGAGCTTATAATAATATATATATTCATTCACTTTGACACATTTTCTACCTTCACTTTATAGTTATGTCTATATGAACGCGTGTTTGACAACAGCCTCTCGTTCTTCAACACTTTGTGATCGTATCATTGCGATTTTTAATGACGTCGTTGACAAAGACATCGAAAAGAAGTGAAGAAAGAAAAAAAGATAATGGAAAAATATATATATATATACAGATATAGATGAAAATACATGAAGGAAATTCTTGTCACGTGCAAACAATGACTTTCTTCATGAGAACATAAATCTTTCTTGCATTTTGTAATGCTTTTACTTTCTCTTTCTCTCTTTCCTTACTAACGCGCTGTATCTACTAAGCAGCACACGGATATTTGGAAAATAAATGAATATACTTCGTTCAGGAAGCTATCATTATTCACTTTTGAATATATTAAGAAAAAATTCTTAGTTAATTAGAAATTTAGCGAATTGAAAAATTCGATTTTCTATATAAATAATACGAGAAAATTTTTTTTTCGACTTCAACTCGACTTTTCGGTAATCAAAAAATTTTTTTTTGATGCTATTACATTGTTGATTTAATATTATAGCGTTTATAGTGAGGTAATAATGAATGTCAAATCAATAAATTTTAGTTTCAAGAAAATTTTTTGTCGATTATAATCAACTTTCACCTTTCCAGCTCTACAACTCGAAATCTGCTGGTCGGAGAGCGTTTGCGGTATACAACTTTTTTGTAGCAAATTTAATGCTCTACCAAAAGTTATATATTCATTTTTTTCAAAAAAAATTTTTGATTACCGAAAAATCGAATTGAAGTCAAAAAAAAAATTTTTTCTCGTGTTATTTATATGGGAAATCGAATTTTAGAAATTGCTAAGCCTCTAATCAACTCTGAATTTTTTTTTTTCGTATAAATTATCAGATTTTCAGTGTTCACAAACAAAAAAAAAATCGTCCAAAAATTGAACACCCTAATATATTATAAAAAAGAAAAATCTCTTATCTTTGAATTTTCACTTTACATTTTTTCAATGCATTTATTATATTTATATTCGTTTCTTTTCAGTAATATCAAAAATTATAATACCCCTTTAGAAAAATATTCCTTTGATATAATCTCATGGAAAGGAAATTATTTTGTATGAAAAAAAAAAAAAAAAGAAAAAAAAAAGTTCTTTGACAATGTGATAAATTTTCTGTTTACTCCACTTGATGTTAGTGAGCAAGGACAAAAAAGATACAAACAGTAAAAAAAAAAAATACATATAATAATAAAAAAAAAAAATAAAATGACATGTTTTACTCAGTTAACCGTGAAAGTGGAAAATAGTTGGTACAAAGTCACGAGGGAACATGACAGACGTACGTATCCACGTGTCGTCATGGTGTGTGAACAATTTGACATTTGTGTCGAAAATTTTTAGTCTCACAACTTTTTAACACGCTTCTCGTTTGCAATTTCAAGGTAAAATCATTTTAACTGTGGTAGTCCTATCCTCAAACACTTGTGCAAACGATAATCCAACTCTACAGTAGCTACATATACCAATTCTATTCGACTATCCATATATCCAACATGTTCTCGTTCATTCAGTAGCGAAATTGAAAAACTCTTTTCCACTTTAAACTCAAATAACGTCAATAGCATTCCCGAGAGCACTGTGTGCAATGTTCGACCAACGCCATTGTAAATTTCACGCCGATCATGTCGTTATGCGGCAAAATGTCGATCGCGAGCACAGGGGCCGAAAGGGAGTACCAATTTTATTCAACTCACCCCAATGAAATATCCAATCGCATTTAATATATTTATATACGTACGCGGTGTGTCCTTAATTGCACGCAATAACCATTGGCATTCAGATGACAGCTATTATATTGGAATTTTTTTATACTCATCTATAATGGATCGATATCGGTAATTAAACAACCATTTTAATCTCCCAACATCAAACATACTTTCAAACTATTGTATAGTATAATAAAATAAAAAGCAAAGTATTTTTTTTTTTTACATATGGTATTTAGAAAGGAAGAAATGTTTTTTAATATTAAATATTAAATAAGAATTTTTTCTCAGAGACATTCGCCCCAGATGAAATGAAAGGGAGTGAATGAATATATAAACATTTACACACAAGATAGTCTCAGGCAATTCTCTAGTTTCTCACGCGCGTATAACGAGAATGATACTGCATCACGATAAACAAATATATACAAACTTAAATGTTTATATATCTATATGTACAGATATATAAAAGCTCAGTAGGAAGGAAAGCACCCCTAGCAATATTCCCAAGAGCAGTGACTCGTCGTCGTCGTCGTCAAATATTGCGACTTCGTTGGCAATGTGATAAATTTTATTTTATTTTATTTTTTTTAAAACTACCACCGCCTGCAGATTCATCTTGCATTTTGTATATTATTTGTCGACGTTTATTTATGTTAAACAAATAAATATGTGCGTATAATCTGCATCGTTGATGTACATAAACTTATTTATGATATTTACATCTGTGTGTTTGCATCATCGACCAAAAATAAAAAGTAAGAAGAAAAATAATAAAAAATTTTTATATCACAGCTCTTTGCTCTTTTTTTTTTTTTTTTTTTATATGGACATAAATGAAAAAGTCCATGAATAATAAAATGAAAAATGTAAAATACATTTATTACACGTGATGAAATCAACGAAAATAAAATTTTAGACAATTCCATGAAATAATTTGATTTAAATAAATTCAACTTTGAAAAATTCAATTGTTATACTAAAATATTCAGCAAGATAATTAAATTATCTTGTGTAAAATTGATTTACACTCAACACACATACACAATGGATAGCGTATTGGAACAGTTAATAAAATATTTACGTATATAAACAATTTAAAGTTTTACTAGAAAAAAGAAACAAAAAAAAATTTCCAAACACCTAGATACACTCAACATCCCTTACTATCATTATTATTAATATTACTTCCACTTGTATTCCCCTCAAGAACCCCCTTGTTACCCGACTAAATTAATGACATTAGGGCATGAACAAAAAAAAAAATTACATCAACAATATAAACTTAAATTTAACCCAAATATAAATTTTCCAAACACACGTCAACACATTATCCATGTACACTGCTTCTTGTTTTTTTATTTTTCTAATTTTTTATCTCTATTTTTTCCCTTCCCTTTTTAATAACAAAGCGATTATTTAACATCGCCTGAGGGAACTTACATAATACCGAGGAAAGGGGCAGGTGCCGAAATGAAAAAGTGAGATCGTAAAGAGCTCGAGACTGCCACTCTCACAGCTTGCACTAATCCCATTCTCGTTGATCCTCTTTTCCACTTTTCCCGTTCATTCTCATTCTCCACTTCTCAATTTCTCTTTCCTCGCTCAACACACACACACACACATTCTTTGCCACAGTGGAAAAGAGACTTCAGCGCACTTGTGGGACAATCTCTGTGGCGTTATTTCGTTCATAACGAGACCTCTGTGTGTGACGATAGTCCGGTTTTTAAATTCACATACCTACATTACATCCAGTACATTATATATATCCTATAACTGGATACACAGTTACACACATATACATATTATATATTTACCTAATATCTAATGTATACATATATAGAAGAAGTGTGTGTCTGTGTCTGTTATTTGTTTAACAAGCTCCATCTAGGAAGAGCAGCTCAGAAAGGTATATATGGGAGCACGTGAATTGCCTTGACTCTCATGGGATTTGTTGAAGTTCGTTCGTAAGCCACTGCGCGTTACTGCACAATGCAAACTGTAACTTATGCGTTCACCTCAACGAATGTTACCCCGCGCGAGCTCTGCACTCACTTCTCTCTCAGTTCACTATCATCGTCTCTTATACTTGTTCTATGAGCGCTGCCAGGAACTCAGAATTTCTGGACCTACAATAGGAAGAGACATTCCATCTGGGTTCCGGCTACTATCGTACAACTTAATTAAGCAAGATTTCACTGGATTTTCTAGCTAGAAAAATATATTTTTTGTTTTACTAAATAAAAAAGAAATATAATATCAAATTTATTTGTTTTTTTTATTTCATTTTACTCATTTCCAAGTCGAAATTTTTGTGCTTTTCCAAGTCGATTAAACATTCTATGGCACTTGTTGGTCTATCAGTTCTACTTTGAAGCTGGAGAACCTTTAAAAATCTAGGATTGAACCTAGTTTAATGCTTTTTATACCCAACACAATATTGCAATATTTTATTTCATAATAAACTTAGACACAAGTTCTTTTTTTGCGCTTTAGAATAGAATATTTGCCAATATGTCACTACTTATTTTCTATTAAAATATTTTTAAACAACCTGAAGAACCTCACTAAATTCCAATAATTTAAAGTAGCATAAAAATTTCGACTCTGGTTGTTAGAATAATTTTTTATATATGAGTTTGAATTTTTTATTTGATGTCAGTTGCTTTGGGAATGTTTTTTATTTCTCAATGTAAATATAATGAACTTGTGTTCCTTGTGTTGGATAATCTGTTTCAGGAGGTGTCTATCCAGTTATGATAACTTTACGTTGCTCGTCCGCCTGCGGCGTACAGTTCAACTAAGTTATTGGAAGCTCGGAAACATCGTTGGGCGAAGCTCACGAATAAGGTGAGAACCACATGGATGTGAATATATGGATGTGGATATTGATATAGATATGATGAACGGTAGAGTGGATGAAATGAAACAGTTAGATACTCTTAGTGAAAGACCGAAATGGCAACTTTATTGTTAACCTTCTTGTCTTGTCTACACTTGTTTATACATATAGTTGTATATGTACTTTACTATTGCATTGGTATTTGTTGAAATTTAATTTTCCAACCTGGCTTGCATCTACCAAAACTTCATTTTACTCGAAAATCTCACGACTAAAACTTTTTATTCTAGAAAATCTATACAGTACTGTGATAAAATATAAAATATAAAAATTGAATCAGACAAATTTTAAAGATGTAAAAAAAAATAAAAGAAAAATTTGTGAACTAGTAACTTAAATTGTTGCAAAGTTTGCAGTCTTAACGTTAGAGTCGCTGAAGTAATTTTTATATTATTTAAATAATAACAAATAAATTGATTGTGAACAATGGAAAATTGAATTTTTATATAATAAACTTTTCTTTTATTATATTCAATGTAAAATTAAATTAATAAAAATAAATTACAGTTATGTTGGAATAAAGCTTAAACAAAATGATGCTTTATGAATTTTTTATCATGTGTATCTATGAATTATAAATGAGTATAAATAATTAATTAATATATGGCAGTAGACAAATATATAAACATCAGAATGCCAAGGGCAGTTGAGTCATTTGTCGTCAACATGTTCTCGTTAATGTCAACCCCCACAAAGAATGTATAATTATAAAATTATTTATAATTATTTACACGAATGCAATCTAATTGAATCTAATTATATAATGTCAATCAAACATTAATGTCATTACTTTCTCTCTACTTTTTATTAAACCATTAATTAATTCTGTGACTTTTTAATTGATAATAATAATCTCGGAGATTGGTAAATGTTTTAATTCACGAACGAATTTAAATGGTTATAAAAATTTGTTTTTTTTTTATTTTTTTTATTATTCATTCTTTAATAAAATAATTCGTTTTTATATACGGTAACAAACGAGTATTTAATTGGCAATGTGAAAACATTTAATATCTGTTTTTATATTGTGCACGTTAAATTACTCAGAAAATAATGGCACGAGTGAGGTGACGGATCGATCAAATAATTGGCTATTGTTATATACATAGATATTATGTAAAATTTACGTCAAAATAGAATGTTATTACGCCATAAATTTTACCATTAACTCTGCGGTTATGAAATAATTTTATTGAAGATAAATATGTGAGACGTTAAATACGACAATTAAATAATCTATGTAATTTATATTATTTTTTTTTATAGTTATTATTATTATTATTTTCTTTTTTTAAACAATTTCATTACCAATGTCACAGATATAATAGAATAAAAATTAAAAACTGCTTAAATTTTCTTGCCAAATATAAAATAAAAAATAATTAATAATATTACTATCATAAATGATCTATTGAAGTTGTTGATAATTTTAATATTTGCTTCATTGATGCAATTTTTTCTTGCTGAAGCTGCAGCACACAGTATATAAGCTTCCAAATCAATGTCACAATGGACTGGAAAATTTTTACGATCCATTAACGTAAGACGGTCCTCAACTTGATTAATTCGAATTCGATCAGCAAACCATGGCTTGGCAATAACTTCTTCAATTGATTTTATCGTCTCATGCACTTTTGTGTATTCAACAAGACATCTAGATAATTATAAAAAAAAAAAAATGATAGAGAAAAAAAAATATGAAAAAATGTAAAAGTTTCGGATTTTTATTGCAATTATTGTAAAATATAAAAAGTAATAAAAATTATAAAAGCAATTTTTTTACTAAGCTATTTAAGTGAGTTTTGTTTTTGTTTGTTGTTTATTAATGTTCTGGTATTAGCAAAGTGCTCATTAAGGTCAAGTGAAAGTATAATTATATATTTCATAATTAAATCGTCATGTGAAAAAAAAAAAAAATATTATAAAATCACATAAAGCTTTATGTGATTGCTTTATAATCTGTTATTATTATAAAATAAAAAAATTGTTATATTATTAATAGAGAGTTGAATTTAATTTTTTATATTGATGATGAATTTCGTTCTTTTATTTATTTCATAAAATAAAAAATTGTTATATTATTAATAGAGAGTTGAATTTAATTTTTTATGTTGATGATGAATTTCGTTCTTTTATTTATTTTATAAAATAAAAAATTGTTATATTATTAATAGAGAGTTGAATTTAATTTTTTATGTCGATAATGAATTTCGTTCTTTTATTTATTTTATAAAATAGAAAATTGTTATATTATTAATAGAGAGTTGAATTTAATTTTTTATGTCGATAATGAATTTCGTTCTTTTATTTATTTTATAAAATAGAAAATTGTTATATTATTAATAGAGAGTTGAATTTGATTTTTTATATTGATGATGAATTTCGTTCTTTTATTTATTTCATAAAATAAAAAATTGTTATATTATTAATAGAGAGTTAAATTTAATTTTTAATGTTGATGATGAATTTCGTTCTTTTATTCATTTTATATAAAATAAAAAATTCCTTGTGATTTATTAGCGAAATTTGTCTTACCTCGGTTTTGCCCCAAAGACATAGAGGACATTATCACAAAATGCCGATGGCAGCCATTCGAGAAAGAAAACAACCATCCAATGTAAAAAACCAATTGATGTCATTCCACGAATGCCGAATGTTGGATAAGGAAATTTTCCATGTGCCAATCGACCTTTCTTTATCAATTCACTCCATGTACATTCCAAATTTGGCAAATTATACATCGTTGGTATGTCATTTTTGTTCCTTCAAGCAAAAAAATAAAAATAAATAAATAAAACAGTAAATTGAAATATTTCTTTAAGAAATTGAAAAAGAAACATATATATATATGTATTATAAATAAATATTTATATCTAAAAGTAGATACTTTTAGCTTTGATAAAAGTGAACGCACCTGTTTGATCAATCTATAAAAGGATAAGTGAGAAAATGTCAAATAAAACGAGAAAATAATGGAGAAAATAAAAACTTTCCTTTTTATTTTTATAGATAGATATTTGATGCAATCAGTTTATTTCTATGCCGGTCAGACGAAAATAGTGAGGTCGTACTCAAAAAAAAAAAAACGAAGGTGAAGCCAAAAGCTTTTCAAAATAAAAAGCTCAATAAAATAAAGTTCCGATATATCGAGTGATTTAAATGGATAATGTATCTCTTAAAAAGAGCGTCCGAAAAACAGAAAAAAAAAAATCATTGAAATACTGGAAAAACATTTTCAATATGTGAATGTTTATTTTATTTTTTATTTTATTTCATTTTCAAAATCTTCTATATACGATAGTATCTATCAATTTATTATTAATAAATCCGTAACTTTCCCCCAAGACATTTATAGAAACTTACTCTAAAATCCAATTTCATCAATAATACGTGCTGATTATTATTTCATCTAATCAAATTCTCCTCATTAATATGAATATTATTAATGTACTATTAATTCGACAAACCAAATTTACGAGATTAGATGAGACAAATTTTCATCACTCTCTCTCTATTGCAGCATATATATTAATTTAGGTATCAATAAACAATTATAATATAATTAACACTAATTTATCTACAGTTATAAAATATTTCATTATCTAATTAAAAATTTAAACATAAGATGTAAATATAAAATTATGAACATTAAAAAATTTTACAACTGAGATAATAAATTTCACACAATTCATTTTCTCGTATTTCTCAACGACATTTATCTGAATAATTTCTCAATAAAATTTATTAATCATCATTAATGTCTGAATCAATGTAAAATTTTTCGCAATATAATTTAATCATTAATAAAAATGACTGTGACGTATAGTATATTTATCAAATATGAGAAAGTAATGTCTCGATGACATTTCAAATTTAATAATACATCAATAAAAAAAATTATTTTACACCAAGTAATTGATATTATTTATTAAAAAATCTATTCATTAAAATTCAAAGTGGTGAAATTATTTAAGAATGTCAATAAACTATTTCTTTACATTCTGTTTGGATTACTTAAACCATTTGCCAAGTCATGTGTGCAATGTTAAAACCGGTAATTTAATTTTTTTTTTTATTTTTACGTAAATATATAAGAAATGTTTAGTGTCTCTCTAGTTGCACTTTCACTCACCTGATTCCTCTTTCCCATGCTGCAATAATAATTGCGTTCACCGCTAAGTCAATGGGTATAATTTCAGCCGGTAAATCAGAACGTCCAAGAGCATAACCAGCGCCAACCATAATTGCTGTTGAGCCTCTCATAATTTCAACAAAACCTGGAATAGGTTCTTTATATGCTGGACCAATACATGGAAAACGTAATACAGTTACAGGAATATTTAAAAATTTCTCATTACGAATATCATCAAACATATTTTTATGTTTAAATAAACATGTTGCCAATGCTAAAACTCGTAATTTTGGTAATGAATCATGACAAAAATCAAAAACTTCATCAAATGGTCCAGCTGCATGAAATAATATTTCAATATTTTTTAAATCTGATAAATCCTCAATTTTTAAACCTAAATTATCATATCGAAGATTTCCTTCATATACTTTTACACGTGATATTGCATCAGGTTGTTCTTCTCGTAATCTTTCAAATCTAATGAATAAAAAATTTATATTAATTATTATTTATTATACATCAAAAATAATTATTATTATACTTTAAATTATTTTATATTTCTATTTATTTTATGTTGAATATTTAGATATATATATGGATACAAGATATATAAAATAAATATAAACTTTTTTTTTTTTTTTTTTTTTTGGAAAAATTTAATTTTTCAAATTAATTAAATTTAAAGTAAATTTTAGAAAAATGAAAAAAAAATTAAATAAAAAATATTTAAAAAATATATAGATTTAAAATGTATGATATAAATATAAATCTTGTTTTTTGAACAAATTTATTTGTTTAAATTAATTAAATTCAAAGTGAATTAAAAAAGAATAAGAAAAAAAAAATAGAAAAAAAATTTTTCAAAAATATAAAAAATATATGTAGATATAAGACGTATAATATAACTATAAACCTTTTTTTTTTTATCAATTTAATTGTTTAAATTAATTGAATTCAAAGCAAATTTAAAAAAAAATGAAAAAAAAAATTTTCAAAAATATAAAAAAAAATATTCAGATATAAGATGTATAATATAAATATGAATCTTTTTCTTCCCAAATTCAATTGTTTAAATTAATTGAATTCAAACTAAATTAAAAAAAAAATGAAAAAAAAAAAAAATAAAAAAAAATTTTTTTTAAATATAAAAAATAGATATATATATATCTATTTATATACATATAAATATAAGATGTATTATATAAATATAAATCTTGTTATAAAAAAATTTTGAATGTTTAAATTAATTAAATCCAAAACAAAAAAAAAAAAAAATAACAAAAAAAAAATTTTTAATAAATATCAAAAAAAGATTCATATAAATTTTGTTTATGAAAATTCAATTTGAGAAATCAATTAAATTCAAAGTAAATTGAAAAAACAATTTTTAAAATTAAAAAAAAAAAATCTCCAAAAAAAAAAAAATAAACAAATAATTTAAATTGAATATAAAATAATACCTAGACGAGGCGAAAATTTTATTGATTCGATCTTCTTTCAATAAACTACTGCGCGTTCGTATAATAACATGAACCTTCACATTGGGAAGTGATCTCAATAACTTCTCTAAAAGAGCACGTCCAAATTCACTAGTGACACCAGTGAGTAAAATCTCACGTTGTCCATACCACTCGCAAAGACTCATGTCGGTTAACTGAGAGTTCAAATTAAAGTAAATGTACTAAATAGAGTTACGATATGACAGAACGTTGAATTTATTCTTCAAAGAGGGAGTTTATGTTTATATATTACATTCACAATTTACGTAATCATATGCTTTACATAAATAAATATATTCATTTAACTATAACCAAAAAATTACACTCAATTGTATAAAACTTATATAATAATATAATATAATATATAATTATATAATAATGAATTTAAAAAGTGTATTAAATTTTAAATCAATTTTAATCTTATAATTAATCACAAAATATCAAAGAAGAAAAAACCAGATAAAAAATGTTTATATAACAATAATTTTTGCTTTTAAATTACAAAGCAAACAAAACAAATAATTGCTCATTTTGAAATACAGTTTTTATATAATTTTATTTTTATTTCAAGTCGAGTATTTATTCTCGGTTTAAATATACATCAATGAAATATTTTATCGATTGTATTTTACCACGAGCAATATTCACAGTTTATACAGTTAAGAGTTTGTAAGAATGGTGCTATCGTTGGCATAAAGTATACTTACACGATGTATTTTTCATGGTGCTATTATGTTAAGTAGGGCAATTGGTATGTAGAGTACTGTTGTTTTTTACGCTCGAACCCCTCAATTCCACCGACCCACTCCAACCCCTAATTTAACAAAAAATAACTGGCAAACTGGCAAAGGAAGCTTGCACGTAGGCCTGTATAATGTAGAATTGTAAAATGTTTCATGGAAGATTAAATTTTCAATTGTTATCGGTGTGCAAAATTTATTTTCAACCATTTACAAAATGCATTACATATACAATTTGTTTTTTTTTTTTATTCCTTTCATTCATTTGTTTATTTAATAGTTTTATTTATTAATAATGAATTTATTATTGAATATAAAATTTATTTGTGTTAATAAATATATGTTTATTTGTTTAGAAAAAATTGTATAAAAAAAAATAAACTATTAATATTATTAATAAATAAAAATAAATTAATGAATGTGATGAATAATAAAAATATTTAATAATAATGAAAACAAATAAATAAAATGAATTCATTTTATTCATTTATTTTCGCAATTTATTTATGATAAAATTATTCAATTAAACAACAATGAAAATGAAAATGAATAAATAAAAAAAATATTTAATAATAATAAAAACAAATAAATAAAATAAATTAATTTCATTAATTTATTTTTACAATTTATGCATCATAAAATTATTAAATTAAACAACAATGGAAATAAAAATGAATAAATAAATAAAAATTTAATAATAATAAGAATCAATAAATAAAAAAAAATATTTAATAATAATAAAAACAAATAAATAAAATAAATTAATTTCATTAATTTATTTTTACAATTTATGCATCATAAAATTATTAAATTAAACAACATTGAAAATAAAAATTAATGAATAAAAAAAAAATTTAATAATAATAAAAATAAATGAATAAAAAAAAATTTTTTTATAATAATAACAAATTAATAAAATAAATTAATTTCATTAATTTATATTGGTAATTTATTCATCATGAAGTCATGAAATTAAACAACAATAAAAATAAACATGAATAAATAGAAAAAAATATTTAATAATAATAAAAATAAATAAATAAATAAAAAATTTTTATAATAATATCAAATAAATAAAATTAATTCATTTCATTAATTTATATTTGTAATTTATTCATCATGAAATTATAAAATTAAACAACAATGAAAATGAAAATAAATAAATAAAAAAAATATTTAATAATAATAAAAATAAATAAATAAAAAAAAATTTTTTATAATAATATCAAATAAATAAAATTAATTCATTTCATTAATTTATATTTGTAATTTATTGATCATGAAATTATAAAATTAAACAACAATGAAAATGAAAATAAATAAATAAAAAAAAATTTTTTATAATAATAATAAATAAATAAATTAAATTAATTTCATTAATTTATTTTTCTAATTTATTCATCATGAAATTATAAAATTAAACAACAATGAAAATAAAAATAAATAATTATAAAAAATATTTAATATTAAAAAAAAAAAACAAATAAATGAGAAAAATTCAATTTATTAATTTATTTTCGCAATTTATTCACCATGAAATAATTAAATTAAACAACAATAAATATAAAAATAAAATGTTCCAATGAATGCTTTTGCTTGCTGATGATTTTGTTAAAAATATAACAACACTATCTAATAAATTTAACGATACCGTTGAATTCACATGCTCTCTAATAGTTTCTACTACAATTTTTTCAAATACAAAATTTTCTACACAACCATCCATGTCATCGCTATAAATAAAACCATGCTTACAAATACATTCAAAATCACCCGGTAAATTGATACAAATTTCATTAGCATGCAATAAACAATTATGAAGACCACGTGTACATTCATTTACATCAATGCACAAACCATAACGCGATGACCACTCGTATCCATAATCATCACACTCACATGTGACATTTAATTGATTTAAAATTAAAGAATTAAAATTTGTATTATCACGTTGATACATTCTACACTTTTGATCACCTGTAAATTAATAAAATTAAACGTGAACCTATTCATTAATAAAAAATAAATTTAAATTAAATTTAAATTTACTAACTTGTACTCTTTGCTTTATAGCAAGGATTTGATGGACTACGATAACATTTCTCCATATCCCACAGTATCTTCATCGAGCAACAAGGATCAGGACAAAATGAATAAAGTGCACAAGCAAATAAAATTCTATCTTGTGCTCTTAGATCACGATTATTCCCATAAATTGTCATGCAATCAGCAAAATCATCGCAAGGTTCATTAAAAAATGATAATTCTGGTCTTTCTAACATTGTATACCAACACATATAATAACTCGCAGTAGTACGCCATTGGAATCTCTCTAAAATAATTATTTTTACACATACTATAAAATATTCGTGTCATCTATCACAAAAAATATAAAAATAAAATAATTTTCTTACCAATTGGGCCTTGAAATGGCACATAAGTAAGATTATCTCTTTCTTTTGCTGCTTTACATTCACGATCAGCATTAATTATTTGCAACATATTTTTCGATGATGTCCATTTATTATTTCTTTTAACAAAAATTGTATCATCTTTACGTTTGAGTAATGTTTGTTGAACAATACTGTCAAGATATTTTAAACATTTAATAAATCCATTGTCACAATATTTATGCACTTCCCAATGGAGATATCTCAATGGTGGTTTTGGAAATTCTTCCCACAATCGATATTTAACATCTTCAATCTTATCATAATAACGACGATCATAATCAACAAATTTATGTGCACGTAAGTAATATGCTAAGTCTCTAATTGCTAGATTAATATCCCAATTTAAGTTTTCTATTTCATCTAAATCATCGTCATCCACAGTACTCTTCATCTTTATATTTGTCTTCATAATATTATTAGTAACATGTGCTATACCAATATTTGTGTCTTTTGTGATGTTTGAAAGCTTCCTAGTCACGTCAGCAATTCCGATAACTAACCTCAAAGCTATGAATACGTAAATTAACCTCAAAATCTCCATATTCAAACTGAACAAACATTAAAATTGAGTCATTAAAAAATGTCATTCGAAGAAAATCATAAAACAATTTTTTAAATATTAATTTAATCAATTGAATATTAATATTAATATTTATTCTTTATTTAATACAGTGTAAACATTCTGAAGATAAATTTATAAACTATGACGTATTTCAATTCGTCCCTAAGGAAACAGTGAGAGATTTGGAGAAATAAACAATCGAAGTGAATACACAAAAGTATGAGGATAGAATATATGCTGTTTACCTTGAATCTATCTCGCAACAACGTAACTCATCGTGCATTCAAGTCAGATAATTCGACAACAGTGTGGATAGTGTATTCAATCTGTATCCAAGGAACTAGGTCAATATTTGGCCAATGATACAAATACACATTGGAATAATAAAAAAATATTACTTCAGTAAAAAAAATAAATAATATTCCATTCCTACAAAATATTAAATTAAATATATATTTTCTAGCAACAAATTAAAAATCATCACTTGAAATTAAATCAAAATACATCATAGAAAATTAATCAAAAAGATTTTTTTAAATAATAGAAAAGTGACAGAACTCATGTGTAGGAATTTATGAAAGAAGAGAAAATTTTTTTCTTTCATTATTTTATTTCTTGGAATTTTTTTCATTAATTAGTTCTATAGCCTAAAGGCAATGGTATACTTGGTCTTTCATGTAGATAGACACAATTGTGGCTTTGACTAGACATGCGACATAGGATAAGAAAATAGATAAGTCGAGTGTGTGTGTGTGATAAAAGATAAAACATTAACCCCAACAGCAGTGGTAGAATTGTCATATTTTAAAGGGAACAGAGTACGCACATGGTCAGACCTCAACATCACACATATACATATATATGTATACGTATAAACAAATACATATTTGTATACAGGTTATACATATGTATGTATAGATATGTTTGAGGGTGTCATTGATTGAACAATCAATGGCTGGGGAGTTATATTGCTGGATATTGGCACAATTTTTCTGTTTGAATTATTAATGGCAAAGTCATTTGATAAATGCTGGCCCATTGTCCATGTGCTCGTGGAAAAATTTAGTGAGATACAAATTTACATGGCACTATTGCACACGTATAAAAATACGCATTACTTTCAGCGACAAATAACTCATGCAGATGGAATTGTTTTTCACTCGATGTGAAGTAGTGGATTTTTTTTTTTTTTTCGTCCTGTCGATTCCATATTTTTTTTTTTTTTTAATTTTTTTTTAATAACAAATCATTGCTCTCGTTCTGTTGACTACACCGCCGGATATCGTTTGCATACGTGGCAATTCTTTGTGACACGTTGAAGTGTTGACAACTCCTTTTTTTTTTTTTTTTTTTTTATTTTTTTTTTCTCGTCATTCATTTCATTTAATTTTGTTTGTTCTATTATTGATAATATTATTTGTTTAATGCAATATTACATATTTGTAATGTTGAAATATTATGAATTATATTAATACACATTTGTGGGAAATTTTTAGCAACAATTTGTGTTTTGATTTTTAATAGAAATTTCATTGTTATTTAAATGACATTTTTTATTGTGTGAATTCAATCGTGTTATTTTGATTGACCTAGAAATTTCAAATAGATGAATTTCGTGCACAATTAATTAAGAAGCTTGCATGTCTAGTGTGATTTAACATTAAGAACACGTCGCATAGCGATCAACCACGTTAATATATCTCGAATTGGCCACGATTACTTCGCAAATGTCTGACATGATCAGTTGATTAAATGTACATCTCTCTACTTCTCTTCCTATATTCACCAATCTACATATTCGAACATATATAAATACTCTACAGCATATAAGTGTACATATTATAGAGTGAGTTAAAAAAATCGACTATTTTTTTTCGAATCAATGCGTACTGATTTTAATAGTTTTTTCAATAAGTATTTTAAATTTGTCCATTTAAGTTATGAATGCGAATATCTTCTAAATGGTTAGAGTAATCGATAAACCACAAGAGACCTTTTTTGTAGTGCGTTTAATTTCCTATAAAAATGCTTATTGTACATTTTATAATATTTATTTATCTACGAGTTATAAAATTTAAAAGTAACAAAAAAATTTTTGTTAAATTCTTCAAACTTTGACCTCTGATATCTTCTAAACAATAAAAGTTATGGAAAAATTGTAGAATACCTTTTTTGTAGAGTGTTAAATTTCCTACAAAAAATGTTGATAGAAATTTTCTGTACAATCAAAAAATGGCGAGATATGGATTTCGCCATATGGGACTAAAGAAAAAATAGAAAACTAAGATCGAAAGGACCTTCCTATTAAAATCAAGAACTCATTTTTAAACAGCATTATTATAAAGTATCCAGAAACCAATTTCTCAATGCCAGGAGTTGAAAATAATAGTAAATTTTTTCAATCCACCCTAGTACACAAATTGATATCCATATTTATTTATACATAGACACTTTGAAAATGAAATTTAAAACGTCAGAATAATCCTGACACAAAGTATTTATTATTGAATGATTTAAAATGAAATTCTAGTAGCTGATGCAATCGGTTGATGGAGTGTAAGAGAAACGTGATCATCAGAGCAAAGAAGAAAAATGAAAATATATATAAAAGTGAGATGCGTTCAACCGATTCCCAGATGGATATCGCATTCTCTAGAGTAACCAGGTCGGTCTGCAGTCAAATTTTACACTGATGGAACGGGGCTCACCATGACGCGATTCCTTCCCTTCCTTACATTTTATATTTCCCTCAAGTTGGCCGGGCTTACGTGCTACGCCAAACGGAAGCGCGCGCGCGGCTAGGTAAAATGGAATTGAACTGAGAAAGCTCTGGAGACATTTCTCTTTCGACTATATAACATTTATATACATATAAGTATAGTTACGATACGTTTATATAGGTTTGCATGTATGTATGTATGTATAGTCAGACGATAAAGCAAGCTAGAGAGTGAATGAAAGAGGGAGACACAGTAGAATAGTAGAAGGGGCCGTTAGGCAGATGTAAACGGTACGCTTCATTAACGTGAGTTACCGTCGCATCCATTATTCGTGGTAACCGGCCGCCTAACACGATCCCCTTGCTCGGGCAGAGTGCTTGGGAATTATGCGAGTCACTGCAGGACGAGGCGTCGTAAACTCTTCGTGATAAAGCGAAAGAGAATGTGAGAGAATGAGACAGATGTATAGAAGAAGATGATGAAAGTGTAAAAAGGCTTGGGAAAGCGAGAGGAAATATGTAGAGTGAATTTTGTCGTGTCTCTCAGGGTCGTTGTTGGAAAAGAAAATCTTTTGGTCAAAATGCTTCCAACTTTCATTATATACACGAATCTATATATGTACGATAGAGGTGAAAAAAAAAATTATGTGTTTTAGTTATTTATGTTTTATGATAGATGAATATATTTATTTTATTTGAAATATAAATTGGAGATTCAGAAAAAAATAAAATTTAAATGTTTTTATGTTTTATGATGACATTCAATAAAAATATAAATATTGTACAGTTTTTAATATTTTTCAGTATGTGTATGGAGACGCTTTTTAGTGTATGTGAGTGAATAAATTTTATTTTTGTGCATTTAGAAATATTCATTACATTAAAAAAAATATATTTATTCTTCTTTTATTTAATTTATTATTGATGTATTGTGTATGGATTAGGGTGTGTTATTTTTAGGCGATATTTTTTTTTGTTTGTAAACACTGGAAATCTGATAATTTATACAAAAAAAAAATTGTGAGTTAATTAGAGGCTTAGGGAATTAAAAAATTCAATTTCCCATATAAATAACACGAGAAAAAAATTTTTTTTTGACTTCAACTCGATTTTTCGGTAGTCAAAAATTTTTTTGGAAAAAAATGAATATACAACTTTTGGTAGGGCATTAAATTGGCTACAAAAAAGTTATTCACCACAAACGCTCTCCGACCACCAGTTTTCGAGTTGTAGAGCTGGAAAGATGAAAGTTGATTATAATTAACAAAACATTTTCTTTAAACTCGAATTTATTGATTTGACATTAATTATTATCTTACAATAAACGCTATAATACTGAATCAACAATGTATTAGCATAAAAAAAAAATTTTGATTACCAAAAAATGGAGTTGAAGTCAAAAAAAAAAAATTTTCTCATGTTATTTACATGAAAAATCGAATTTTTGAATTTGCTAAGCCTCTAATATTAATTCAGAATTTTTTTTCAAACGAGAATATTATTTGTATGTATAAATTATCAAAACACCCTAATGCATATGTGTGTAGTATTGAATGTAATGAGTATTAATTATTTATCTGAAATGTTATGCAATAAATCTTTGAAAATAAATCATACGAATATAATGCACAAAGTTATAAAGATAAATCATGATGAAAAGGGACGACGACCAGCGACTCGATGTCCGGCACTTGCGCGTATGTCTCCACTATGTATATACCTTTATGTACTTATACATCCTCTTCCTTCTTTTTTCATTTATACCTATGTACTTATACATATATAAATCCTTATATACATTGCACACATCGTCCATGATAAATTTGATTTATGTTCTCATTGTGTACTCCAGACTTTTTTCTGCACCAACGAAAGGAGTTCATATACTTCTTCATGGGTGTTCGTGCAAAACTGTAAAATTTCGCAGCAAGTTAAGCAGTGAACCATAAAGGTCAGTTAATATTAAATATATATCTGTATATACTTTGATATATACTTTGAGGTGTATAGAAAGTAATATTCGGAAATAATTGAAAAATATCTTTGTATTTTTGCACTGTATATTGTGAGTTATTTAAAAGAATGACGTGCGAAGAAATGATATAAAGGAAGAAATGATTGAAGGAGAAAAAAATATATATTAAAATATTAAAATGAATATAAAAAGATGAAGAGGATTTTTTATAATGGAATGGAAATACTTAATCACTGACTTTACTTAAAAAAAAATATAGAGCTTGTGATGGAAATACGAGATGAAAATTCACTTTAGCCGCAGGGATATTATTATTATGATCGATTTACATTATATAACTATCAAATGGAACGAATGCCACTGTCAATATTATGTCAGATACAAATTTAACCGAGCGAATCAAATATTCTATATTTAAATTTCACACTGAATTATATTTAATATTCTCAGTCAATCATAAAACTTTTCTATACAATTCTTGATATTTCATTTTTTATCAACACATTATTATATATATATATATATATATGTATATATTATTGCTATTGTTTATAAAATATTAATTATACATAGGGATATTTTGATAGTAAAATAATTTATTGGAATTTTTTTGATGTATTAATTATTTTTTTTTTCTCAATTAAACTCGTATTTTAGTAATGAAAAAATTGTTGCAATTTTATAGGCACATTGATTTGGGTATGTATACTATTGTATTAATTTGTTAAACAATTTGTTCATCACTGTGTTTTTTTTTTTCTCAATTTATTTAACAATATTCCTCCTAATTGTACAAATAAATTGTTAACGTGCTTGTGTACCTGGATAAAATCAAGGAATGTATTGAATTTCAATGCACGTTTTTATTACTTTTATTTCCATCATTCTAAAAATATTAACAAAATTTTAAATATTCCACAAATAAATATACATATCAAACGAATGAAAAATCTACAATTAATTAATATAAATTAAATAAATTACTTTATATTACTTCTGTCACATTGAAAATATCATTGCATTATCAACTATGAAAATAATAAAGAATAATAATGAGTGATGATAATTATAATGAATAAAAAAATGTTTTATCAGCCAACAAACATTATGTAAACATAACATGAACTCATTATTATTCTCTATAGAGTCTGCATTAATTAGCACTGTATGAATTTCCGCAGTATTAAAAATAAAAATTAAATCTACATTTTTTTATATTATGCATAATTTGAAAATGAATAAAATGTGACGTGAAAAAAAAAAATAAATAAATATGTGTATGAAATAAATATACAATGTGACTAAAAGTCACTTGCAATATCCCGTAACAAAAGCCAATAAATAAAAGACGATTTCACACCACGGAATTAAAACACATAGATCACGTCGTATCCCCTAGAGGCTTTCGATATCGCTCACGCGCTCTCTCCTTTCACATCTCTAACTATACATACATACATACATATACTCATGTGTATACATACACACCGCAATCGTTTTACCTCATCTCCACGTGCTGTCAATACATAAATTAATAGCGATTCACACGAATTACGCAAAATTAATGCAAAGAAAAAAAAATTATTACATTTCACGTTTATTATTTTTTTCAATTCAAACCAAATAAATATTCCCATTGGGGAATACGAATAAATACTGTGATTATCAAGTATATAAAATTTATTTGATATAAATATCATTGAATTTGATAAATTAATTTAATAGTATTGTTGGAAGATTTTATTAAAAATAATTTGATAATTAAAACAATTCAAAATGCAGAAATAAATATTGTTCTATATTAAAAGTTATGTGTAATTTTCACTAGAATAGTTCTAATTATTATAGTAACATAATTTATATAATAATATCGAATATTAATATAAACTAGATGAAAAAATTAAAGAGTCAAAAAAATTTTCCAAAATTTTTGACAGGCTGTATTTCAGTGAAAAATGATCGTATTGAGATTTTGAAAAAATGAAATTGAAGCTGAATAAACAAGCTATCTAATCCATCTAATAGATCTGCTAAAAAAAATTTTTCCAAATCCGTGAACTCAAAAAATAAAAAAAAAAGTAAAATTTTTTTTTTCGTGCTATTTCTTACGATTTCATAATAACCGTGAATTTTAAAATTTTTTTACTATGAGATTTGAAAACTAGAATCTCAGAGCTTCAAAATGCTTTTTTTGAAAACTCGATACGACAATTTTTCACCAAAATACAGCCTGTCAAAATATACGAAAAATTTTCGAAAATTTTTTTGACTTTTTAATTCTTTCCTCTAATATAGAATTATACCCACCGAAATTTCCTAAACTCATTTTTCGACTGCATATGGTATAGAAAATTAATGCCACACATTTTCTCACCCTACGAGCCATCAAAATTTCCAACATAAACCCCCCAAAACCAACTTTACAAATGATAATTACACACTATTAATTAAACAACGACAATCAATGAATAACTAAAATAAATTTTAATAATAAATCTCGCGTACAAGAATTCAATTTATTCAAGTAATATCACAGAATTCCAATAAATAAATCGACTTATTATATATATCAACATTGATTATCAATATTAATAATCTATATTGATTGTCAAATAGCCAAAATTACATTCACAAATGTAAATTAAATAATGCATATGGTGCGCGATGGAAAATTAATCTCTTATATTTTCTTGATGCCTCAGTCACTAACGTTTCTACATATACACATATATAATATATAGTGTACATATCAACGCACACGAATATAAACTTTACAAATACTTGTGCGCATAGTTCAAGTGAGCTAATTAACGAACAATTAAAATTAATTTCATGGCAGAATGAGCTAAAGTTATTCGCGTGATCGGTGCACGATCGTTGTACACTGCACAGAGTCGACCTGTAGATAATTCGAAGCATATAAATCACAAGATAAACCTGGTGTATGTCGGTACCATGTGTGTTTACATGTATGAGCATACGTATAGATAATATATCCATGTATATATTTATGTATGTGCATACATAAATGCATTTGTGCTTAAGTGCACATATTGCACTCAGGAGGATTCAGCATCTGCTTGTGCAATTGTCAACACTGAGGTTTTATAATAATTTGGTATGTGTACATACAACTTTGGTACATATAAAAACTTGAAAAAAAAAAAAAATAAAAGAAAAAAAAATTATGAATAAGAAAAAAATTTTTTATTTCGACACTTGGGGTTTTTTTTTTTTTTTATTGCTTATATAAACAAGTTTTGTTATGAAATATCTAGGCGAGTGTATGAAGTTGTTGTTTTTTTTTTTCTTTTTTCTTTTTAGTGCAGAATGGAACAATAAAAATTATTCTTCAACTTTCACTTGACATTCTCGTGATTTCAACATGAGCACATTGATTAATTTATAATTTTACAATAATAATAATGTTATGATTGAGATAAAAAAAATATATCTACGTGTTAAAGTAGTTGAAGAATATGGACTGAAGATATAAAAAGTGAATTTAGTAATAGCAATCAAGTGTTGAAATAAAATTTAAAAATATTTAAAAATTCAAGTGAATTTAATTTTTTTGTATTTAAAATTCGTACTAATTTTTTTTTTTTAATTAACGAAGTAATATATCTTTTAACTATTTTTTTTTATGTATTTTTTTATTATATATTTGCATATTTGTATATTAATTTATTTTATGTGCAATAATTGTTTTTTATTTTTTTGTTTGAAAAGTGTATAAGTAATTAAATGTAACTAAATGAGAAAATTCAACACGTGTGTCTTACACGATGCACATCTCTGTCATACGGAACCGATACAAACTCGTCAGGAATTCGTGTTAATTGCCATCCGGAGGGAAACTGCAACATTGCACGCGGTGTGACTGCGACATTGCAGTTGGCGTGTAAATCCAAGTATATTTAAACGTCCGGACTAATTAACCAAAACAACGCGAATTTCGGGCATTTCTATGGATACTGTCGACAATACAAAATACATATATGTAAGTGTATATACTATTATTTATATACATATATTTAATTGGCACACTTCAGTAAATATATATTATATAAAGGAATGTGTAGAAATGAGGAATACGACGTCAGTTGGTACAATCTATAAATAGCTCAAGGGATTTTCGAGTGATTTCACTATTGTAGAAAATAATTTATATGAAATTTATTTGACTGTATATAATCTCACAGTGACTTTTATCACTATTCACATTCATATTTGAAGATGGAATGATATTCGAATTAATTTATTGTAGAAAATAATAATGAAAATAAATTTGAAAATTAATTGGAATATTGAAATTAAAAAGTTGAGATGTAAAAAAATGTTTATGAATGTTAGGGTGTGGCATTTTTAGGCAACTTTTTTTTTCATTGAATAAACAGGCTGTAGATTTAGGGGATGGTGGAAAAAGAAGCCTGTTTGAAGCGGAGCTCTTAATTTTAATATTTAAATGTTGCTTTTCGTAATTATCGTTTTTTTATTTGAATAATATGAGAAAATTTTTTTTTTTTTTTTTTTTTATTTTTGTAGCTCGGTATTTGCAAATTATGGAGATTTGGCTATGGGATATTCTTATAGGGAATCGAACGCTCTACAAAAAAGGTGTCTTACACTTTTTTCATAGAGACAGCCATTCTGAAGATATTCAAACCCAAAGTTCAAAATTTATGAAATTTTGACTTTTTTGTTATTAAATCGATACTAATCACTTAATTATTTGTTTTTTATATTGGCTTGAAAATTATTTTGAATCGAAAAACTGGTTATAGTGTGCTAATACTTTCGTAAAGCTGAAAAAAAAAAATACTCACGTGTCAGATATTTTTTTTTTCTTTATTTTATTTTCTATAAAAATAATTATTTATAACTTATGTTGAATTAAATTTATTATTATTTCAAAGCAATTGAAATTATGCTGTCTAATCAAAACCAAGCAATGTAACTACAATTATTGAAGTGTTTTTTTATTACAATAATAAAATGATTAGTATCAATTTAATAACAAAAAAATCAAAATTTCATAAATTTTGAACTTTGGATTCGAATATCTTTAGAATGGATGTCCCTATGAAAAAAGTATAAAAGTCCTTTCTTGTAGAGCAATTGATTCCCTACAAGAATATGCTTTGAACTAATTTCTATAACGTGCAAACGCCGAACTACAAAAATCCAAACAAAAAAAAATTTTTTATCCCATGTTACTTAAATGAAAAAACGAAAATTACAATGAAAAACCTCTTAATATTAAAATTAAGAGCTCCGCTTCAAACACACTCCTTTTTTCACCGCTCATTAAACTTTCAGCTTGTGTATCTAATAAAAAAAAAAAGTCGCCTTAAAACTGCACACCCTAATAAATATATTTTTAATTTTTCAATGCTTAAAATATCGTTAAATTTCAATAAAAAGTATCATAATAAGAGCTTAAGCTTTCACAATATTTCAATGTAGGAAAGACTTATTTACTTGTTGGACATGTACGTGTATCTATTTATATGCATGTATGTGTAGTTGAAAATAAGAAAATTGAGTAGAGGACAGGAAGAAAGAAAAAGAAAGAGGACTCAAAGCTCTACTCGTAAATGTGGCCCAACTCCTCACAATATTCTTGTATTGTGATACAGACATTGAGTATACAGCTTCCACTCACAATGTTATTAAATCTTTTATTGCAAACCTCCAGTGAATCTGGCGCATTCTTCAACTGTATCGTAAACATAATGTGTGTGATCTCATGACAATGACCATCGTATTTCCCCCATGAGCTTTTCTTTTGTTCTCCCAAATGTAATAGAAATTTTATCTCTCATAATTTTATTTTCTAATTTAATTATACATTATAAATATTCACAAAAAAATTTTACCATCAACTTCAAACATAAATATAAATTATTTATTCAATTTTATCACTCGAGAAATTATCTATCCCTTCAATTAAAAAGAAAAATAATAATATTAAAAAATAATTGTATTCTCATTTTATCATTCTGAAATTCTTTTATTTCAATATATTTCCCAACAAATTTATTTTTTTATCTGTAAATATAATAAATCACGTATTTAACGTTTGTCTCAGTGGTTTGTACTCACTATTGACGATATATATAAACCGTTACACAGATCGTACACATATATTCTTCTATCCGATAAGGAGCTATCGGCATGACTAGCGGAAAATCCGCTAGGAAACGCAGTTGCCTAGCTCAGCTTCCAGCTCGAATCGTCGCTTTTGGAATTCTTTTTCAGATTTACGTCACGTTATATATTTCAACGTCTCGCCATTCTAGTTATATACACGTATATATATACATGTGCATATACACATGAGAATAACGATCTTTGAAAGGTAGAATTTCTATCAGTTCTTTGATAAATGAAATATGATTTATTCACTTATATAAAAATCATTTGTTTGATCAGACATGAATTATAAACTCAATTTATTTCCCTTCACACAACACTACACATATTCCCATAGTATATCTAATTTATTATTACCTTTACTTCATGTATCTATATTTCATATTTTGTTTTCTATCGATTCGAAAAAATTTAGGTCAATTTGATTGATAATTACTATTACCATTTTAATTATTACATGGTTTATTATATTAATATATGTTAGACTGATTCGAATAAATCGACTTTTTTTTTCTTCAAAAGGCCCACTGGAATATATTCTTAGGTGTGGAAAGATGCATGTTGAAACCGGAGTGATTAATGTTAATATTAAGAGATCGTTTATCGTGAATTTCTATTTCATATTTAAATAACATGGAAAAATTTTTGTTTTTATCGTTAGAATTTTGTAGCTCACGAAGCAATAGACGAATTTAAATGATGAATAGATATATTTATAGGAAATTGAACGCTCTACAAAAAAGGTCTCTTGTGGTTAATCGATTACTTTGACCATTTAGAAGATATTCGCATTCATGACTTGAATGAATGAATTTAAAATATTTATCAAAAAACTATCAAAATCAGTACGCATTGGGATTCAAATGCGAATATCTTCTAAATGGTTAGAGTAATCGATTAACCACAAGAGACCTTTTTTGTAGAGCGTTCAATTTCCTATAAAAATACATATTTCGCATTTTATAATATTCATTTATCTACGAGTTATAAAATTTACAAGTAACAAAGAAATTTTTGTTAAATTATTCAAACTTCAACTTCCGATATTTTTTAAACAATAAAAGATATGAAAAAATTGTAAGATACCTTTTTCATAGAGCGTTCAATTTCCTATAAAAATATGTATTGATAATTCGAATCCGTCCATTGGTTAGTAAGCTACAAAATTCTAAAGATAAAAACAATAATTTTTCCATGTTATTTAAATAGAAAATAAAAATTCCCAATGAGCGACCTCTTAATATTAATATTAAGAGCTCCGGTTTCAACATACATCTTTTCACACCTCCCTAAAGATATTCCAGTAGGCATTTTGAAAAAAAAACCAAATAAATCCATTCATTTAAATCAATCTAATATAAATATATTTTTATTTATTTACATAGTAAACTTCAAGATGAATATTTATTATATAACATACTCAGAACTATCAATTTTAATTATCAATAAATTATATTCCATATATTTTCTTATATTTATTTATTTATTTATTTATTTATTTATTTCATTATAATTAATACTGCTAATGTGATAATTTTCAGGGATTTATTGTGTTTCTTTTTTCATCATAAATTATTAAATTTGTACTTGTGTTCACTGCATAGACCAACAGCTCGTATATATTATATTCCAAAAGCGGAAATGGTGCATTTACGAACGCGGAAAATGGCTTGTTGTGGTTTAAATGTTATATACATTTATGCATGTATGTTTATAAATACTGTGCTTGAGCACAGTTAATCCATCCGATTAAAATTCTAACCGTGATTGATGCAAAGATGAATATTTATTAAATATATAAAAGAATAAGTATATTGTACAGCGTTTTCGTACATTTATCTTGTTGAATATTAGTTCGAAATAGCATCAGTGTACAATCGAAGTAATATGCAACGTAATTGATTTCTAAATTGATTATTAAATAAAAGTTTTATAGTGTATATATTTATTTATATTGTGAATCAATGGAATGATGGGAAATGGTTGGGGAAATGAAAATATTATATTTATATAAAAATAATAAAAAGACATTCAACATTGTGGGAATCTTATATAGAAAAGTTTATTTTCTAAGAGACACTCGTTGATGACACAATTCAATATACTTTTGTTTTATTTTTTTGTTGTCACGAAATATATTAAAGTATTGATAAATTGAACTGTATTTCGAGCTTTATATTCCATTATATTATTTTTTATAAAAGTATTGATATTATTTATATTTATTTATTATTCAAAAATAAATTGCTTTTAATATTTATTATTTCTTCGTTTTTATTTTTATTCATTTATTTTATTTTTATTCAATTTAATCAATTCAATTGAATAAATAATGAATTAATTGATGAAATTAAATTGAAATAAAATAAAAATTAAATAAATAAATAGTAAAATTATTTATTAAATATTTATTATTAAATAAAACATAATTAATTTTGAAATTAAATTAAACACAATATTTTTATTCATTCGTAATAATTTTTTGATATTTGAATTTATTTTTTTGATTGTAATTTATTGGAAATATGTTTTATTTTTTTTTTTTTTTATTGTAATTTATTCAGTTCTATTTTTTTTTTTTATTTCTTGAATGAGTTATTGAAGTTATCGACAAAGTGTCACATTGTCAAATCAGTGAACACCATTTTGTTTCACGTGTGTCGAGTCGAGGTGAAAATTGTATATTTTGTGAATTTGACATGGTGACGTTTTAACCTGATGAACTCGAACAAATTAAAACTATTAACTGAAAATACGGGAGTAGTAACGGCTGCATTTGTCATTCATTAAATGCCAAAAATAACCATTATTAAATTTATTGACTTATTGTAGATGTCATTTCTATTTATAATCAATAATTAAATTATATGATCCGTTGCATTTAATAATTTTTATAATCATTTAAAACTATAAACGAACAACGAATAAAGAATAATGAAAAATTTATAGAAGTTATAACATAATTTTATAAATTTTCCAACCACAAATTGTTGAATTTTTAATTCAATACGTTTTTTATTTTGGCTTAAATGATATATAAAAAAATTTTAAATCAAATAAATGCCAAATACATTTGTTTAATTCAAGTGGTTAATATACGATTATATACAGACAATTGTGATAATTATACATATGTATTGTTTTGTGTATATATTTAATGGTAATAGCAAATGATAAATAGCAACAAGTCAAAACACAAGTTAATATTTAAATTAGTAATCATGGCTAATGTAAAATTGACTTTATCGACTATGTATACAATACAAATTATTGCTGCATTATTATTCAACCGATAATGGTATTGTTGTGTGCATTGATGGTAATATAAATATATGTTCATGTAAAATTGCCAAATCACTCGTATACTTTTACAATGTCATTATCAACATTTGCTGAAGAGAACTTGTGCAACATGACTTTTAAATTATGTACAATTTTGTTGAAGTAGACACATTTTCCATTGTGAATTGTGAACATATGCATAATAAATTATTTCCAATATTTTGTTGGTTCATTGCAACAATATAAATAATTTTAGATGTTATAAATAACAAATATATTTTCAATTTTGAATATTTAACAATAAAAAATTGAAAAATAATTTTTTTCTTTTATTTATTTATCAATTTTGAACAAAAAATTCATAATGAATGCATTATGAATTATTTCCAATATTTTGTTGGTTCATTGCAACAAAATGAACAATTTTAGCTCTTATAAATAACAAATATATTCTCAATTTTAAATATTTAACGATAAAAAATTGAAAAATAATTTTTTTTCTTCCATTTATTTATTAATATTATCCAAAAAATTAATAATAAATGCATTATGAATTATTCCCAATATTTTGTTGGTTCATTGCAACAAAATGAACAATTTTAGCTCTTATAAATAACAAATATATTCTCAATTTTAAATATTTAACGATAAAAAATTGAAAAATAATTTTTTTCCTTCCATTTATTTATTAATATTATCCAAAAAATTAATAATAAATGCATTATGAATTATTTCCAATATTTTGTTGGTTCATTGCAACAAAATAAACAATTTCAGCTCTTATAAATAACAAATATATTTTCCATTTTAAATATTTAACAATAAAAAGGTGAAAATTAATTTTTTTCCTTCCATTTATTTATTAATATTATCCAAAAAATTGATAATAAATGCATTATGAATTATTTCCAATATTTTGTTGATTCATTGCAACAAAATAAACAATTTCAGCTCTTATAAATAACAAATATATTTTCAATTTTAAATATTTAACAATAAAAAGGTGAAAATTAATTTTTTTCTTTCATTTATTTATTAATTTTGAACAAAAAATTCATGATAAATGCATTATAAATTATTTCCAATATTTTGTTGGTTCATTGCAACAAAATAAACAATTTTAACTCTCACAAATAAAAATCTCATTTTCAATTTTAAATATTTAGCAATAAAAAATTCAATAATAATGTTTTCTCTTTTATTTATTTATAAATATCAAACAGAATATTTATATTCAAAGTAAATAATGATAATCCATCGATCAAACAATAATCTTGTTGTATATTAAATACAAATAAACATTACTATACCAAATTTTCATAATTCCCCTAGCATTAATATTCATAAACATTAAACACTGAATTAACTATACACATATTCACATACACACTCATTGAAATTCTTGCCTCATTATTAAACACACATTGAAATAATGTGAAAATATTATCTGACATAATCCACTATCGCAAGTATATTTTTCAATCATTAATCATCAATATATCCATACATTTTTTTTATTTTTTTCGATTTCATGAGACAATTATTAACATATTCAACGCAATTACGTTCAATATAACTGACTAAATAAATATTCACTATAGATAATACGCAATCAAATAAACAAATATAAACACAAATGAACTGAAATTTATTTAACTCACGTAATTAAAATATTCAAACGAGAATATATTGTGTGATGACGCCACTTCCTAATATAAAAGATTCCCACATGGAAAATCTCCCTTGTGATATTACACCTTGAATTCTCATGGATATCCTTCTCCCTTTTCACCAGTTAACTTTGGTATAATCCAACGGCTGCGCATATACCACACCTATTCGTTCCATTTAAATGGGTCTGCAATCTACGCGGCGGTTTATAGTCGCGACGGGAACTTTTGAACGCCCAAGAGAACAGAAATCCTCATATTATATTTGTTCCATTTCATGAGAAACTGACTTTGACCTGGCATATGTAGTAGGGTGCTTCGTTTGAGGGGACTATTTTTTTTTCTCACGGGGTAGACGAAATATTAGTCTAAACATTCGAAAAAAAAAAAATCCCACTAAAGATGAGCTTTTAATTTTAATATTAAGTATTTTCTAAATCAAGTTGAAATTATCCTATTTAATCAACACGTAAATCTCAATTTTTTTTTCATTCATGCATAGTATCGCGGCATTTCATGCTATTTAATTAATTTTCAGTAGGAATTGTACAGAAATATTCAATATTTAAAAGTGCCTATCATTAAATTATTTTCATAATTTTCATAGTTTTTTTTATAGTTTTTTCAATTTTCCTCGAAAAATATCAACTTTATGGCAAAAGTGAATGAAACCTTTTTTGTAGGGAATTAAATTTTCTATATAATCGTTTTCTTGACTAAACCTCGTAGAGTTGATAGTTTTTGAGAAAAATTCAATTGAAATAATATCATGCAATTCATAGAGGACCAATTCAAGGTAAAAATAGTTCAAATTTCCATATATTTAATTGAATTTTTCTCGAAAACTATCAATTCTACGATTTTTGTCAAAGGAAGTATTTTGTAGAAAATTTAATTTCCTACGAAAAAGGTCCCATCAACTTTTCCTCTAAAGTTGATAGTTTTAGAGAAAAATCGAAAAAACCATGAAATTCCAGCAAAAATCTGCTTCAACATTTTTAACCAGTGAAGCAGTTCACAGAACATAATTTAATAATAGACACTTTTAAATAACGAATATTTTTGTACAATTTCTGCTGAGAACCAATGAAATATCATAAAATGCCGCGAAGCTATGCATGAATGAAAAAAAAAAAATTAAGATACACGTGTTAATTAAATTGGAAAATTTTCAAATTGATTGCGTGAGTACTTAATATTAAAATTAAGAGCTCATCTTTGGTGGTAATTTTCTTTTTAAATGTTTAGAGTAATATTTTGTTAATACCGCGACAAAATAAAATACTCCCTTCAAACAAAGCACCCTAATATATACATATGAGTGTATAGAGTTGTATTAGACAATTATAAAATAGCTATATCGAACAGATAATCCCAAGTTTCATTAAACACAAAAATTAACGCAGTGTTTTTTAGTTGTCGCGTAAAATTTTATATATCTATATGTATATTTTTGCATTTTTTCCACGACGAACGATGCAAGCACAATTTATTTTCGATTCACTCTGAGTAACAACACTTGTCTACTTCATTTATATACATTTATTTTGCTTTTCTGTCCTCTCTTTATTGCGTTTCGTGACAACGAAACTGAAACAAGACCAGAATATTTGTTTGAGTTTAGGCATTGGAAAGCTTTTGCGTACGGTTTATCACCTACCCGCACTCTGATGCACACTTCATACCACAATGCAATATATATCTATAGGTGTACATGGATATATGTTACTATATCTACGTCACTAACAAAACTCAATTTCACTCTCGAGATAAATCCAATCCGCTAAGCGCTGTCATCCAATTGGTGTTTCTGCTCTCGCTCATTCTCCACAATCTTCATCTCATTCTCCATCATATTATATAGATTATACACATATACATATATAATATTCATTCAAGTACATATATACATATAAAATAATAATATACACAAAACAATACGTAAATATTATAGATTTTTTATTTTATTTTTTCTTTTTATTTTAGTGGTGTATATTTTCATTCGTATTATTTTCTTTTGTTAACAAACTGAATTATAGTATGGAATATTCATCGAGAACATCGTGAAATAAATATTTCAATTTGCTAATGAATGCATTTGTGAGTTCAATTAATGTCCGATTCTTCAGAATTAATTTGCATTTAAAAAACTAAAAAATTTTTTTTTTTTTCATTTTTACATTTTTATTTCTCTCAGATACAATTGATTATAAATTCATTTATGAATGTTGTTAAACTCAGAACTTTATAAAAACACAATGATATTAATAATAACGTTAATAATAATAATAATAATAAAATGCAATAAATTTGAAATATAAATAATATAATCTATCAGTTTCTGCATGATTTTTTTGACTACATAACCTCAACTCCGTTGAACTCACATACATAAATAAATGTAAAAGTGTAAATCAGGGTGAGTGTATATATATTTATATGCTTTGAATGTAGTGAGTAGACAACAAGGTTGGACAACGAGATACGTATATGTATATATAATAATACTTTTATGGATAGAATATATGTATTCGAGGTTGAGAAACCTGCTGTGCATTTCCGGCCAGTGTACCTACGTTCTCTTCAATCATTTGCGTGTGTATGCACTTGAATAATGGTTTACTATCTACTAACCAACATGTCACATTGTGGTAGCTTGACATTTATTCATTTATGTTGTATTAAAATATTAAAAAAAAAAAAAATTTCTTTAACTTATTTACTGTATTCCATTTATTTTATTTGTTTTTTTTTTCTTTGTCATATTATATATCTATTGCTGAAAGAAACTTCAACTTCACATTCCAATCGTACTTTAAAAATTGCAATGGGGAATAAGAAAATTTTATAAAGTGAAAAAATAAATAAAATAAATATAGAAAAAAAAAAAAAATATTAAAAATAACTTTTAGAAAATCAATTTTACTCGGATGAATTAACATGTCTGAAGTTTAAAATGGAATTTTTATAAAAGTTTGTTTCGACGCTTTTTGATTTTATAGATTTTCAATATTGAATTTTTGTTTGAGAAAGAAAAAAAAAATAGTATAAAAATTCAGTGAATGAAAAAAAATAAAATAAAGTTGGAGTATATACACATAAGGCATTTATCGAAATAGAGGTTTGTCGAAGAGAACAAAAATGCCACGTGGACAATTGTTCTCTCACTATATCCATTCTATCCACACATACACACAAATATATGTATATTTATAAAAAATACAATCGGGTAAGATGAGTACGCGCACCATTGGCAAAAGGCATACGGATGAATGCTCATTCACATTCCACGTTGACCCAACTCTCAACGATGTCTAAGGATGCTCGGGGTTGACGTTCTCTCAATATCATGAGCAAATTTAACGGGAAAATATTCTTTTCAACGTCGCATCAACAGAATATTATCGTCGGGACATCGATGTATAAGAAATAGATGATAAAAAAAATCATGACGAAGCAGGAAAAAAAAATTCCAAGATCAGATCTATATTTATTTTGATAAAAGAAAGAAACAAAAATTGAATAAATAAATAAATAAAAGTGCCTGAATTTATATATTGGAGTGCTTCGTTTAAGGACACTATTTTTTTTTCCATTGCTTAACAGACGGAATATTACTCTGAACATTCGAACATAAAATTACCACCAAAGATGAGCTCTTAATTTTAATATTAAGTACTCACGCAATCAATTTGAAAATTTTCCATTCAATTAACATGTATATATCTTAATTTTTTTTTCTTCATTTATGCATAGCTTCGCGGCATTTTATGATATTTCATTGGTTCTCAACATAAATTGTACAGAAATATTCAATATTTAAAAGTGTCTATCATTAAATTATGTTCTGTGAACTGCTTCACTGGTTAAAAATGTTGAAGCAGATTTTTGCTCGAATTTCATGGTTTTTTCGATTTTTCTCTAAAACTATCAACTTTAAAAGAAAAGTTGATGAAACCTTTTTTGTAGGAAATTAAATTTTCTACAAAATACTTCCTTTGACAAAAATCGTAGAATTGATAGTTTTCGAGAAAAATCCAATTAAACATATGGAAATTTGAACTATTTTTACCTTGAATTGGTCCTCTATGAATTGCATGATATTATTTCAATTGAATTTTTCTCAAAAACTATCAACTCTACGAGGTTTAGTCAAGAAAACGATTATATAGAAAATTTAATTCCCTACAAAAAAGGTTTCATTCACTTTTGCTATAAAGTTGATATTTTTCGAGGAAAATTAAAAAAACTATAAAAAAACTGAAAATTATGAAAATAATTTAATGATAGACACTTTTAAATATTGAATATTCCTGTACAATTTTCGCTGAGAACCAATCAAAAAGCATAAAAAGCCACGAAGCTATGCATAAATGAAAAAAAAAAATTAAGATTTACGTGTTAATTAAATAGGAAAATTTCAACTCGATTTAGAAAATACTTAACATTAAAATCAAAAGCTCAACTTGAGTGGTAATTTTTTTTTTAATGTTTAGACTAACATTTCGTCTACACCGCGAGAAAAAAAAATAGTCCCCTCAAACGAAGCACCCTAATATACATACATACTAATGCATTTGTATTCAATTGATATCGTAAATCGTTCCTCCATTATTTATGTCATTCATCAATTTAATATAACTTGAAGACCAAGTAATTATAATCGCAGACGGTAGATGCATATCCTCAAGTACGACTATAAACTAAAGGTTTGGGTATACTTCATATTCATGGTAATTGCCATATAGCCAGACAGTAGTCAAGGCACGACTGCCTGTCGGGCGTAGAGTTTATAATTAATTCATTAGATTAAACTTTACACACGATGCACCAACATCATCTACATCACCTAGTCCATATAGTGAACGTTTGGGCATTAACATCACATATACACATAAATATAGTCTGTTGGGATATAAAACTTTTCATTTACACGTCATATTTCACCTTCTCATATCTCAACGTCGACCAAAATCAAAAATAAAATAAAACTAATATAAATTCATTTGGAAATAATTTATTCTTTATTGATTTATTATTTTCTTTTTTTTTATTTTTTTTGTTATTTCGATGCATGTGACGATTAATATGATAAATTGTTTTCAAGTTTGAATGTATTCTGTAATTTATGCAATATCGGAAAGACTTTGAGAGTTTGTGAGGAAGTAAATAGATGATACGTAGTGATATACACATGGAAAACAATTTACGGAAGTTGGTAATATTATCAAGTTTCCGTGTCATGACAAGGCGAATGTAAACTGTTTTCTCGTATATGAAGACGATGCCAACAACTCATTCTGGATATATTCATGGGTTATACAGGTATACGTATAGATATGGACAAATGTGATAGTTTAGAATAGAAGCCCATAAGGTGCAGGTTGAAACGATTTTAACCCTCGTAAACTTACCAGTCACTTTAAACGTATGGATAGAGAAATAAGTAATCCTTGGACGTGCTCACACAACTATTGGCAGTATAAATAGTAATTGAAATGTTACGATCGACTGTTCAATATATAGAAATTGAATTAATAATGCAAATTGAATTTACTTGAATGATTTATATTTTTAATTTATTTTTTGTCTTTTACTTATTAATTTGTATTTGTATTTTTGGTATTGGTGTTTTTGATTTATTTTATTGTTTTTATTAATGATAAATTGGTGATGTAATTTATAAGTCGATTTAATTAGGAAAATTCACTTAAATAATTTATTTGTAAATTTTGTTGATATTTTTAATTTATTTTTTGTCTCTTACTTATTAATTCGTATTTGTATTTTTGATATTGGTATTTTTAATTTATTTAATTGTTTTTATCAATGATAAATTGGTGATGTAATTTATAAGTCGATTTAATTAGGAAAATTCACTTAAATAATTTATTTGTAAATTTTGTTGATATTTTTAATTTATTTTTTGTCTTTTGCTTGTTAATTCTTATTTGTATTTTTGGTATTGGTGTTTTTGGTTCATTTTATTGTTTTTATTAATGATAAATTGGTGATGTAATTTATCAGTCGATTTAATTAAGAAAATTTACTTAAATAATTTATTTGTAAATTTTGTTGATATTTTTAATTTATTTTTTGTCTTTTGCTTATTAATTCTTATTTGTATTTTTAATATTGGTATTTCTAATTCATTTAATTGTTTTTATCAATGATAAATTGGTGATGTAATTTATAAGTCGATTTAATTAAGAAAATTTACTTAAATAATTTATTTGTAAATTTTGTTGATATTTTTAATTTATTTTTTGTCTTTTACTTATTAATTCGTATTTGTATTTTTGATATTGGTGTTTTTGATTTATTTTATTGTTTTTATTAATAATAAATTGGTGATGTAATTTATCAGTCGATTCAATTGAGAAAATTCACTTAAATAATTTATTTGTAAATTTTGTTGATATTTTTAATTTATTTTTTGTCTTTTGCTTATTAATTCTTATTTGTATTTTTGGTATTGGTGTTTTGAATTTTATTTTATTGTTCTCATTAATGATGAATTGGTGATATAATTTATCAGTCGATTTAATTAAGAAAATTCACTTAAATAATTTATTTGTAAATTTTGTTGATATTTTTAATTTATTTTTTGTCTTTTGCTTATTAATTTTTATTTGTATTTTTGGTATTGGTGTTTTGAATTTTATTTTATTGTTCTCATTAATGATAAATTGGTGATGTAATTTATAGGTCGATTCAATTAAGAAAATTCACAGTGGATAAACAAATAATTTGTTTGATAAACTCGCTTGCAAGATACATATAAAATACAAACCGGATGTTTGTGTATATATATATTAGGTTTTGCGAAGAAACTCGTAAACTTAGATACTATAAAATTCACCCGTGTACTGTAGAGATGTGAAATTTATAACATAAATAAATCATGCAATTTATTTATAGGTATAAATCGAATCTAACATATATTACAATTTAATTTTAATTGAAAATTCATTGAATTATATTTTAATATACATATGTACAAATTTTAAATAAATATTTTAATCTATTGAATTAATAACTAAAGCAATATTCAATGGAATATATAAATACTTTTGTTGTTAATTTATTTATAAATAAAAATATGAATATGGTCACTTTATAAATTTGTTATTATGGTATGCAATTAAACTGCAATGGATTAGTTTGATTCGAATTAAAATGATTTATTTTATTATGTGTCCTCAGTAGAAATAATTTATTGGAATAAATTAAATATATAAAACTGAAGAATAATTTATTTTTATAATTTCATTATGTATGTAAATAATAAATATATGATATTTTAAATTATTGGGAGTGAAGAAAAATTTGCAATATTTGAAAATAAAAAATATAAAATGTTTGTGTATAAATATAAATATAAATTAGAGTGTTTCATTTTTAAGCGATATTTTTTTTTGTTTATCAACACTGAAAATCTGATAATTTATAGAAAAAAATATAATATTCCCGTTTGGGAAAAAAATTCAGAGTTAATTAGAGGCTTAGTGAATTCAAAAATTCGATTTTTCAAGTAAATAACACGAGAAAATTTTTTTTTCGACTTCAACTCGATTTTTCGGTAATCAAAATTTTTGTTTGATGCTATTACATTGTGGATTCAACATTATAGCGTTTATTGTAAGATAATAATTAATGTCAAATCAATAAATTCCAGTTTAAAGAAAATTTTTTGTCAATTATAATCAAATTTCATTTTTCCAGCTCTACAACTCGAAAACTATTAATCGGAGAACGTTTCCGGTAATGAACTTTTTGGTAGCAAATTTAATGCCCTACCAAAGCTGTATATTCATTTTTTTCAAAAAAAATTTTTAGTTACCGAAAAATCGAGTCGAAGTCAAAAAAAAAAAAAAATTTCTCGTATTATTTATATGAAAAATCGAATTTTTGAATTCGCTAAGCCTCTAATTAACTCTGAATTTTTTTTCAAACAGAAATATTTTTCTCTTTTCATAAACAGTCAAATTTTCATTGATCACAGACAAAATAAAATATCGCCTAAAAATAAAACACCCTTATATAAATATATAACGTGTTAAACAGATAGATGTAAATGCTGTTCTTTTTCTATGTAACTATCGAACAAAACTTTAAAACATAAAATTTTACAGACCAATCTGAGAAAATCGCTTTCTAAACGACGATCAAATATCGTTTAATAGTTATTATAAATCGATAAATATATATATGTACATATATATTCATCGAAAATTCAAAACTATTCAACAAAATGTCAGAAAAATTATATAAATAAAATATTCCATCCGTATATGATGTCATATTCATAGCTAAATATTTCTCTAATAGTCAAGAAATAAATTAATAAACGAAAGATATTTTAATTATAACCAATGAATAAATTTATTATCATCAATTTAATTTCAATTTCAATTATCTACGACAACATAAAGTTGGAGAATATAGGTAAGCTCCACTGACATTGTAACTATATTCCGTACGTTAATCTTCTGCAGTGTTACAGCGTTGATTGAATTCACATTGGTGCAACTGAAGCTGAGTTACGTCTATCAATGTGATCTGGACGTTGTTGTGAAATGCCACTCAACTGCATTCACTTCGGTTCAGTAAATAATTATATTTATATATATACATGCAGAACTATACATGACACTTTAAAAATCATATTGAATCTCAATCTAACATATGTTAAATAATAATTCTCATAAGTCAAATCATATAATTAAAATAATCTGAATATTTTTATTCTATGAAAAAAATATTTTGTCGATGAAAATTTTAAAATTCAAGAATGACACGATATCGAGTGATAAATAATATATTTTTGTATGCATGAGAAAGAAAAATACACTTCAAACAAGATGATAATAATGAAATCAATGCAAAATTTTATAAGTCATAAATATTTTCAACCTTTCAAAAAAAGCTCTGTAAAATTTATATAAATATAAAAATATATTATCAATCACTGAATAATTCTGGTATGAATAAAACCCTTATGAATAAAATTTATTTCATATATATAATTAATCTAAAATGTTTGATTAAAATAAAAACAAATGAATCAAAAAAAATTTATATTATAAAATTAAATTAAAATATATTTTCACCATTGATTTTATTTATGAACGAATATAATTTTTCATTATCTAATACGTGATATATAAATGGAAAGAAAAAAAAAAAAATGCATGGTATTTGCGTCAATTAATTTCAAGAGACCGTTCCATTAACGATGCAAGCATTCCTTCATGAAATTGAACGATATATATGCGCGCGATTAAACGAGAAATGAATGGATGCTCGAAGGGCAATAAACCCATATAGAATAAGGGTGAATATACACCAATACACTGTGAATAAATATACATATACATATATGTATGTATACAAAGATAAATACTCAACCCTTCGATTAAATATTCATGAGTCTGACGACTATTCATAAACAAATTGGTCATCGCACCGTTCGTTCGAATTTGCAACACAATAAGGCTTGTAAACGGCATGTCCATATACAAGTTACCATTTACCATCAACACATATGTATACCACTTATGGCTTAACGTAAAATAATAGTTCTTGTCGCATTATATACATTAATATTTCGCACTCTAGCTAAAATACATCTGCATACATAGGAAACACGTCAATATTGTTCAAACTATTAATGGAAAATTAATAATCCCATTCATGTATTGAAAATGTAATTAAATTAAATTTTTTGATTTAAATATTTTTATTATTATATAACATTTAAATTTATATTTGAATTTTTATTAAATTAATTTTATTGATTTTATTTTTATTTGTCGATTTGTAATTTTTCATTTTAATTAAATTAGAATTTTAAATTGTTTGATTGTTTATTGCTTGCTTGATTGATTTGGGGAAAAATTAAATCACTTTGTAATAAATAACGATCAATAAACAAATATAATTTTGGTAATTGTGTATAATAAATATCAATGGACATTGAAAAACAATTGTATCAATTAAATAATAGTCACATCACGTTTACCAATGCGACATCTGTATTCGCAACCAATACTCGATTTAATATTTCGTGCCAAGAATATATTGGAGATTCAAGCAAGTTCATTAGTCGTAATTACTAACATGAAACTATATATTGTGCATAATTATATTAAGGAGTTAGTTATATAATTTTCAGATTTTTATTATTTATTTCAAGTATTTGTATAGATTTATCATTTATTTTCTTTTTCTCCTCTCACTCAGCATCATTTATTTATTCACTATTTTTTTTTTTTATGTTTACTGTATGAATATCGTAATTTTTTCTTTTTTTTTTTTGCAGCACGTAAAACGCAGGGATCTGTAAGACTCTCGGGAGAGATCTTATACGAGTAGAGAACGCGCACGGAATTTTTAAGATGATATTACGATCCCTCATGGTCATATTATATATAGAATAAAAATTTGTTGACTCGTTGAGTGAAGCTTCAAATATAATGCACGTCATACAGCTTTTATCATCACGAAGAAATAATAAAAAAGAAAAAAAAATTAGGTTGAAAAATAACAAAAACACTGAATAAAATTTACAAAACTTTTAAGTCAATTTATAATTATGAAAGAAAAAAAAAATTGAGTTATATAAATTGATAGAGTATATTCTTTATATAATAATGAAACTTTTATAAAATAATATTTATTTATAGTTTTGATACATGAAGATATGAGCAAATAAAATAGAGTATTTCAGTGCAGAGGGGAATTCGAATTGAAGTTTATTTTAACAATAAATATATTTATATAGAGCGTTAGGTCATGTTACCTGTCCTTTCCTAATTAAGTTAATTAATGGATTGGTCGGGCCGTCAGAGCTTACTCAGTAGCAGTGGGCGCGCTTGCAGCTCGGTAATGCGTAGAAAACATCGAGCAAGAAACATTAAAGATTAATTGTTCAAGTTCCTATACAACTTTATATTTTCATTCATATTATAACAATAAAGCACGAATTAATTTCCTGATAATTAATAATACATATCAAATATCACATCACTGCAACAACTCGACGATTAATTAATCAACAGTCGAAATTACTTTAAATAAATAAATATCAATAATAAAAAAATTCTTTCGATTGTCTAAAAAAATACTAAAAAATTAAAATTAATTCCTCACGAATAAATATGTATTTTAAATAAATAAATATCTATCGTGGAAAATTTTTTTCAATTCCTTAAATAAATAGTGAAAAATTAAAATTAATTCCCAGTGAATAAACATTTACTTTAAATAAATAAATATTTATCATAAAATTCTTTCGATTCTCTAATTAAATAGTAAAAAATTAAAATTAATTCCTCACGAATAAATATGTATTTTAAATAAATAAATATCTATCGTGAAAAATTCTTTCGATTATTTAAATAAATAGTTATAAATTAAAATAAATTCCCAGTAAATAAACATATAAAAAAATATAAATACATTGATAATAAAAAAAGAAAAGCTGTATTAATAAATAAATTGAAAATGCTCGATGTAATTAATCTGTGTATAAAATCATTTTGAATGAACAAAAAGTTATAAAATAAATTCATATTATTGCCTTTCCAATAATTTCATCTCGATTAAATCATTAAATACACGAATATCAAAAATTTTCTCATCTGATTGTCAATTCCCTGAACGCAATGACCCGAAATACAATGCGATATCGATCTTAATGGATTATTAATGGGCTCGATTAACGCTCGCGTTGTCCACGTCCATATATATAGTATATTTGGTATGAGCTTACGTCATGTATATACCAATGGCATGAATTTCGTGCTAATGGATGGCACGAGTTCACAATGCCGCTTGCGAATACTCCTTCGCGGAATGTCGTTCACTCCCATTTTCCCCCCAATTGTTTTGTCTCTTTCTCTCTTGTTAATGTCCATGGTCCTTTAGTTATCCTGCTTCCATCCTTTCTCGCTCTATTTGTACTCACGTACAAGAGGCCAAGAGAAACAGAGAGAAACCCAACCCTTATGTTGGGATTAGAACGTGCTTGGTATACCATACTCTCACGTTTGCTTAACTGATCGTTAATTCGGTTCTTGTCCTTTGTGGCGTCAGTTAATGAAAATGACCTGCAACGTATGACATTATAAGAGAATGTAACAAGTTGTCCACAAAGAAGTCATTCAGAATTTCATTTTACATAAAAAGAAAATCAAAATATTTAAACATGGTAAAATCAAATTTAGAAATTTATTTTGTATTATTTTTTTTTTTCAGTATAATTAAATTAAATTAAAATTTATTTGAATTTTAAATTAATAAACAAAACATCAAACTTCATATCTATTTGATAAAACAGATAAAAATATGCACAAAAATTATTAATTCTTCAATCACAATTGTATTTTCTACTAGTCTGCACTAACCCAGACTATTTCGATTTATAAATCTTTCAAAAATTATATTTTCATATAATTCACCAACAAATAAATTAATTTACGATGAATTATATTTTTGCCCAGTGGTGAAATGAATTGAAATAAAATATTAAATGAAGAATAATTGATTAAATTAGTCATATACATATATCAGTTGATTTTCAATATGTAAAAGCACTCTTGAGACACGGTCATTGAGTCAATCGGGAATTCTATTGAACTGAATAGTACTCAAGTGAATGCGACGGGACGTTCGCTTCATCCAAAATGGAATTGTTTATACAACTCTCTTGGTTTCCGGTGCCTATACATATATGTACGTGCAATGTTCGTGTACATACACAATTGTTAGAAATGTATTCATTGGGTCAAACGTGTGTATAGCTTGTGTAAACGCTCATTAACGTTGCTGCACATTTCACGACTCCTAAATGGATATCAGTAATATTAAATAATTGGTACATGTGTCCAAAGTTCCTTCGGGAATGTTCATAATGGATCTCATTTGTCAATATTCATATGCAGAAACAAAAAAAAAACTATACGAGATCAGTTTAATTTGTCGTACAAAATTATAATTGACATTATTTGAAATTAATCTATCAATAAATGTTTGACAGTTCTGTCAATTTTACATAGAGAATTAAATATAATTTGGGGAAGGATATAATATAGAGGAAAGGATGCAAATTTGGAATACCACTGTTTAAAAAAATCCTATTAATCATAGGTTAAGAGATAAAAAATTAAGAACCGCATTAAATATTTGAGAAACTTTTATTTTATTCAAATAAAAAAAAATAAACAGCCTCGGATAATTATAAATAGGATAAATTTTGGTTTAATCATAAAATTGCAGATTGACGTGGTTCAACCAATGTGAATATAATTTGGAATAGGGTAATCCAAATTACAATCACCTAAATAATCAACTTTAATTAACTATATAAATATCTTTAAACTTAAATCTCAACTATAAAATTTAAAAAATTCAACTTCAAGTTTATATCTAAGTCAATTATAATTTTTTGTAGTCTTCGCAGTAATCACAAACGTAACAACCTGAGCCATATTCCAAATTAGCAACATAACCATTTGTAACCTAAAATATTTTTATCATTTTGTGTTACGAATAATTTCTCAAATAAACGTTGATTTCTACAACTGAGACACTTAACTATAGATTTGTACAAATATAAACATATAAATATAATTTACACTCAAGATGCAAGTAGATTTATTACTTACTTTGAAAATTTTCTTGATAGCACTTTCACTTCGATGCAATTTATCACGGCACTATCAATATGGCTGCTTCTAAGCGATGCTCAATTTATTTGTTAATACTCACACTACGTAATACTGGTGTTCGTTAATAGATGGCGTTTTCTTATACTTTTATAATGTAATATTCCAAATTAGCATCCTTTCCTTCATATTATTTAATTTTTGCAATTGTAATAAATAGAAATTTCCGTTAGTAATGAAGTATATAATTTAAATTTATACGTGGTGTAGTTTTAATTGAAGAAAAAAAAAGACGCATTTAATTTTAAATAAGTAATATGCACAATACAATGATTAGCAAACAGTATATATATTTCTGGTGAATTTAATTTGGGGTTTTTAAATTAACGAGACATTTTTCTTCACACCAAATGCCAAATTAATGCCATAATGTGAAAAATGTACAGCGGCAAACGAGAGAAGTGTACATTAACTATGAGAAAGCCAAAAACTTCATGGAAATAAAGTGTATATAGAAAAAAAAAAATGGGGAAAAGAATTCAGAGTAAGAATGAGAGAAAGAGAAAGAGAGATTGTTGAGTTTTGAACTTTGCGCGCGAGGAAATGGGTGAATGAGAAAAAAAGCGACTGAAGAAGAAGAAAAAAAATTACGAGATGGAAATTTATCGTCTGTTCAACGAATCAGGAACACTCAACGATGTCAATTCGCTTTAAAATACATCGGGGATTATTGAAATAAAAATAAAAATAAAACAAGAATGAAAAAAAAAAAAGAAAAAAATAAAATCATGTAGTGTACTGGTTCAATGTTTCACCAGTAATATAGAAGTGTTTTTTATTCACTGCGTGATATATAGAAGAAAAAATAATTAAAATCATGCACAGAGTTGTATGATTTTTCGTAGTAAAAAATTTTCTTGATTTTATCCACATCTCAGGGAATTTTATTTTTATTTTTCAATGGTTTTTTTTTTAAATTCTTTTTCTTCCTACGTGCACATAAAATCCCATGCTCTACCACTGATATCAATCTCGACATAAATACTCGAGAATAAGTCGTCATATAAAATATCTTATAAATACATTATCTGTTGGATCCATCTGGAGCAGTTGAATATAAAATAAGAAAAATAAAATAAAAGAAATTGAAAACATTGATATACATAGTAAAAAAAACAAAACAAAACAAAATATGAAACATTGAAAGTCCTCACGACACACATCTCTGAAGCTAATAAAAAATAAAATTGACAAACGTTACGTTACGATTTATAACAATGGTTTATGTTTGTATACATTTTTTCTAGAGAAAAAAAAAACGATTTGATTTTTTTTTTTTATTTTTATTTTATTCTTCGTTTGCTTGCATCTTTATTTTCTATTTACATTGCGACCCATGGCTATACTTTTATACTTGAACGCCGACAAAATCTCTTCCATTTCGATGACCCTCTATAATACAAATCAAGGACGAAATAATATGGCCTCAGTGTGTAAACTTTCATTGTATAAACAGGAAATATAAGATAAACATGAGCAAATAAAGAAAAGAAAATAAAAATAATCCACAAAAATAATTTATCATTGTTATTTTCGTTTTCCCCATATATTTTGTTTTATTTTTTGTTTTGTTTTTTATGTACTACACTAAAATATAAATGTTGAAAAAGTGATAAAAGGAAAATCAGGTGAATCCACGCCCGAGGACATTTTCCCTTTTTTTTTTTTTTTTTTTTTCATCTCCATCAAGTTTTATATTTATATTCATACATATGTGTATGGATGCAAACCTAACACACGTAAAATAACAAAAATGAAGTGCGAGCTTACAATACAGGTACATTTATCTACATATGTTTATGGTAAAAAAGAAGATGACACATACCACATATTTTTATAGTCGAATACGAGGAAAAGAAAAATATGTTTGTATTCTTTTGATTCGACTTCACCACACCCGGGGTTACTGATGAGTTGGCATACGTCCAAGGTGGGTGAATGCTTTCTAGAGCTTTTTGGCTAGTCTATTGTGGCTGTAAATACGCGCGAGCGCACATTTCCCGCAGCAATTTCAATAGTTTCACTTCATTTTAGCTCTTGGAAAAATTTTTTTTACCCTCACAAACGAAAGACGACGGTGCGAAGTGGATTCGTGCGAATTAATATGATCTATAGTGAATGCCAAAAAAGCGCGAGAGTGCGGAATTGCAGTTGGAAGAAGCTAATCCGTTCCCAGGAGAAATGTTTTTTTTTTTTTTTTTTTTTTTTTCATACATTAAAATTCACAAACTAACTGAGCATACGTATTATATATCTATATGAATGTCTATGGTATATACATTCATGTATGTAGATAGCTACTTGTAGGAAACGACGTGCCAACGTAGCTATAGAGCTTTTTATTATTCTTTTTTTTTTTTTTTTCCTTCTTATTCTTAAAACAATTTACGGGGTTACAAATGGAACGACAGAGAGAAAGAGAGAGAGATAGAGAGACAAAAAAAAGAGAAAAATATTTTTTAACATGTGGAATAAGAAATCTTTATATAAAAAAAAAAAAAAAAAACTTGCTCATGATAAAAATGAAAAAAAAAAAAAATGTGGGTAAATTTATATACACTTATCCATATTTTTTTTATTGCATGAATAATTTATATAAATATTTGGAATTATGTATTTAATAATAATATGCTAAAGCAGTAACGTAAGAATTGTCAGAAAGGACTAGAAGAAAAATATAAAAAGCCATTTTCATATTTCATTTACTATTCATTGTAAATATTTGTTTGAGATGTTTAAAATCAAGCATTTACCCTGGAGCCTTGAAGGCATTGAAGAACTTGACTCACTCTGATGTGATAGGACATGCCAGTCAAAAGCTCTATACTGATATATAAATATACTGGGCGTATAATTTTTTTATACAGCTGATTGATGGACTCGCTAGTGAATGTGAAACGAATAATAAAACATTTCTTTTTCTCAAATAATATTTATATATTTATTTTTATTGATGTTGGAAGAAAATATATCCCAACACAATCACAAAAAAAAAAAATGAAACTTACGTATTTATATATTATTTAATATAATCCATGAACATAATAAACTTGACTGATAATTTTCAGAAATATAATTTGAATTTAAATAATCAAAGATAAATCTTTCATCAATATCAATGGCTCCATAAATTATAATTCCACGTGACAATATTCATAATTAATTCGTGTAATATCATTCATTATTCGAAATAAATGTAAATTGATAGAATCATATATACATAATATTATGAGAGAGCTTTTGATGCTTCATCCAATCAAATTCTGCGAGCAATTATCTTGGAATATCGTTTGATTAGATAGATCCAATAAAGGTTGAAAATCAATGGCAATAGATAACATGACGCTTTAATATAATATATCACCATCAAAATAAATAATATGATTATCCATAAAATAATGACGATATTAATAAACGTATAATCAAATTGTAAACTCATTAATTTTGTTTTTTTTTTTTTTTCGTTTTTTAATACATGAATAAACAAAAATTAATAATGAAATATTATTCTCACAGGTAATATTCTTCAACGTGCAGTTACGGCCACTCCTTATCGGTGTACTCGTGTCGATTATACGATCCTACACACACCCTTTCCTCTTCATCTCAAAAGGCAATTTAGAGCGCACATATCGATCTCTTCACTGTGGCACGTCACGTATTAGCTCTCGACAGCGTCCTCCGAAAAGCACGAAGGAATGCGCTTCTATTGTATTACAAATACCATTACTCGAATATTCCTTACTTAAATGTGTCTACCAGGGCGTCATATAATAAAGTCCTTAAGAAAATTTCTATACACTTTAAATAAAGAATGTCATTAAACAATATAGATAATTTATTTTTTTTTTTTTCTCATAATGTCTACGAGTGGATTCGAACCCTGATCGCTGGCGTGAAATGCTAAGCACAAACTCACAACGCCACCAATCCACTTGCCACTCAACAATATAATTACCAATATTAAATTTCTCATTTAATCTTCAATAAGTATAAAAAAAAAAATTATTTATTCATATAAAGAATTTTGAAAGTCTTTAATTAAATATATTTTATATTTTTATCTAGATTATAATTATAATTTTAATTGTTATAGCGTCATTACAGACATTATCTTGATGTTATAAAATTAATTCTCATTTCTGACAATGAAATTCTCTAAGTTTGTTGTTTGATTCATATCGCAGAAGTTGGTAGTTTACTATTGCATAATACTAGTACAATATTCCATTTCACCTCATGTACATTCACATATATAAGTATCATGTATTATCTACTTCATTCTATATATATAAATACATATATATACATTATATTTCATGGATTGTAATTACGCCAAGTTAGTTTCATCCTACAGTACATCTAGAATTTCAGAAGTCTGTCTTTCATTCCAAGAGACGAGTGTATTAATTTGATTATTGTCTTATGTGTGTGTATACATGAAAGACAATTACGGCGCTATGCTTGGAAGTAATTTCACAGTATCTTAGACATAAATATCTACATGATTAAAAAAAAAAATAAGCTTCTACATCATAAATTGAATAATAAATTTTTAAAATAGATTTTGCTTAGACATGTGTGATATGAAAATTTTTATATCATATAAATATTCTTATTACGATAAAAAAAAATGGATACATAAATAAAAAATGAAAATACGATACTTATTTACGATCAACGAACGCACAAGTATTTGATGCAATAGTGAAAAAAAAAAAAAAAAATTATATACATATAAAAAAAATCGACACTTTTATAAAATATAAAGCACTTAAATATTTTAATATTATATGACTCTTTAACATCGTATAAAAGTATCTGACAATTTTTATTTTCCCGCATACATAACTAACTATTAACGTCATTAAAAGCTTCCTCATGTCACGATTATTTAATATAAATAAAAAAAAATAAATAGCACACGATTTTTGAATAAGAAAAAAAAAAAAATTATTCAATCAATAATCAAATTTTCTTCTTCGCAAGCTTTCATCTGATGTTTATACGCGGATAATGTGTGGATCTTGCGGTAAAAGAGATAGAAGTGGCGTCGACGCGCAAGTGAGTGTAGAATAGTATAAAATTAAATACAAAGAGGGAGAAAGAACAAAAAATAATACCGAGTGGGGGTTGAATATACATATAACCATTGGCTGCATGGGGGGCGGCTGCGTTCTCTCGACTATTCTCGTGGCGCTCGCGCAATGTAGTTCCTCAGCTATCCTTGACGCTAAAGCATCGCTATAGGAGGGGGCCGCGCGTCCTATTCCGAGTAAAACTCTCTCTTATCCCGTGTTGTCTCGTCAATCGTGCTTGCGGCATCTCGCACCACCTCTACCAACAAACGATTATCTCATGGTCTATATTATTTTCAGCTTTATTTCACTATTACTGTCATGAAATAATATTCTATATGTTGTAGATACAGACACATGTGTGTACATTTATTTTGGGACAATTTATTGGTTTTAGTGTTATGAAGTGCAAGAATAATTGTGCTTTAAGGGAAGAAAAATAAATTTTTATTTATTGTGTACGACGATTAGTTGTTTTATTATTATTTTTTGTTTTTTAATACGTTTAACGTTTGGGAATTTTTTGTTATTTATTCAGTATGGAATTAATTATTTGACACCGGTGTTTTATTGTGAATTTAAAATTATTTCGTGAATAATATTTGATTTTTTTTCTTTTTTTTTTGATAAATCGCGTGATGATGTGATGAAATAAAAATTAAAATATTTTGTTGATTTGTTGCAGTGAATTTTTATTTATTCTGTGTCATGCACAAATTCAATGGAAACTTTTTTTTTTTTTTTTTTGTGAACTACTTTTGATTGTTTCTTTTTTGTTTTATTAATTGATAAATATTTCAATGATTTAATCAGTTTAATAAATGACATTGTAAATTGAATTATTAAAAATTTGTGATACAATGCGACGATCAAGTTTAATAAATTCAGAATTGATATAAAATATTTTTTTATTATTGTGATATATTCATTTGTTTGATGAATAAAATTAATATGTGAATGTTGGAGATAAATATAGAAATGCAATTGAGATAATATACGAGAATGTGATAAAAATCGCTGATAATAAGCGATGACTACTTCTCTCCCTACATTCGTCTGTTTTATCATTTATTTTGGTAAGTCAAAACAATTATTAACAATAAAAACAATAAATAAAAATATAATTTCAAGTATTTTAACATCAATAATTAAATATTACTATAAAAAAATTAATAAATCAATAAACAGTAAAATGTAAAATTTTTCTCGCGACAAAACGTTCAACGCAACGTCAAGAACACTCAAGCATTTAAGCTCACGGATGAAGAGAGTAAAGCTCCGTGTACATAGTTGAGTGTATACGACTCAACAATTCTTTTATAAATTTTTTTTTCACATCGTTTCATTTGAAAATGCCTCTCAACAATTCAATAAAATAATAAAAAAAAAGTAAAATTCAAATAAAAATAATAAAATAAATAATCCCGAGTGAATAAATAAATTCCCAAGAAAAAATACCAAGAATATTCAATATTTTATAACATAAATATACAGAAAAAATTTTTTTTATCATTTTATTTCTCACGATTGTTTAATCATGAACGAAAATTCGTAGGTAAACCTGACAATTCAATAGTTTATCATTGACGTCACAGCACGACGTTTAATATAATATATGTATACATACATGTACGAGTATGTACAAACACATATCCACAAATTCATGCATGTATACTTTTATCAACATGGATATAAATTGTTGAAAGAACTATCAAAGCATAACAAAGAGAGTGGATCTATTGTTACAAAAATAACATCTCGTTAAATTCAAGTATTTTCCCAAAATTTTTATCACAAAAAAAAATCAGCAATGTGCATTCATTAAAAATTCGATATTAACATAATATTTAATATAAAATTTACTATCTTATTATTGTCCATTAAATTACAAGTGCAAATAAAATTTATAAATAAAAATTTTCCCTATTTTATTTTTTATTCTCAACCATGTTCCAAAATAAAATCTATATAAATTTATATAAATTTATTCGAGCATAGTGAATCAATCGTGGAATGGAACAAGTAAAACTATACGATTGTAAGGACTATAGAAGGATCAAGTGTCACAAAGAGGAGGGAGACAACTCCTTGAATTTCACTCTTATTCAGTGTGTGAACTTTCTTCCCTTCCATTCGAATAACTTTTCCATGACATTATCTCTCTGTCTGTCTTTCACTCTCTGTTTCTCATTTATCTGTCTGTGAAAATCCATGAATTTTATATGTACAGTGAAAACTCAGTCATTCACACATTGTTACTGTCACTTCAACTGAATAAATTTATATTTGACTGATAACTTTGATATATTATTTTATTATAATTTAAAATCAAATTATCTAACTGTTCATTTAATGATGATAAAAAAATTCATTGATTCTCTTTTTTTGGTGTATAATTATTTATATAAAATTGGTATATATATGTATTTGTATTTCATGTCGATATTTAAAGCCACATTCGTTTATTCTCTTGGGAAATTAATAGCCAACGCCGTTATCACTGCTTATTACTTTCATATCCGATCGAATGGACATTCATCATTTATTTAAATTATATATATTTATGTATTTATATGTATACAAATGAATTAGTAATTTGTTGAATGTGCGTATTTGTGTCATTGTGAGTGACAGAAATTTGCAATAAAGTAATTTCAATCCAATTTTAAATGTGAACAAATACGAGAAAAAAAAAATATAAAAAAAAAAAATTCGTTCATATGTGAAGTGTAAAATTAATGGAAATGAAATTGAACTGAAATTTCATTTTGTACTCAATCGCTCTGACACTCCAGCAAGTACACACTTGGATTGGGGTTGCACAGCAATGAGTGTATGACGTGTCGATTGCTATTTTATATATTTACATATATTCACGTGTGAATGATATGCTCTATCCTGTCAATTGAGAAAAGTTCATTGACAATCATTGAATTTTTTTTTTTTTTTTTTATTTTATCAATATACAAATTTTATTTTATTTAACATTCACATCATATACTTTTCCAATAGTGCGAAGGATTTTAATACACCTATATATCCTTTCTATTTTCTTTTTTTTTTTTTGCGTTGTTTAACTTTTATTTTTGGGTCTTCAGGTAGGTAACTTTCAATGATTATCTGTTTTGGGTTAACACGCGGACAATTTTTTTTTTTTTTTTTCGTTGGATAAGTACTGGACGAGAGAGGAGATAAAGAACCTCGTTGAGTAGAAGCAAAAAAAAAAAAGTGCGAAAGGCCAAAAGTTTATATCTCTTTATGTAGGTTTATTCTCGTTTATTTTTGTTTTGGCTTTTCAAAGTCGAGACAATGTTTTTCATTTGAAATTAATGTTCAGGGTTCGGCTATTTCATTACATTTCATTGTAACATTATATTTATATGATCAAATGTATTTTAACCGTCGATTTAAAAACAGATAATGTTGTTATTATTTATAATAATTCACTTAATTAAGAGGAATTTAAATTTATTAGAAATTTTTATTATTCATATTTTATTTTCACTTGTCGATTAATAATATTTAATGATTATATTATTAAATATACATAGCGGATTGTTTATATGTTTGATATATCCATTTAATTTTATTATTAAAACAATTGAACTTGTGAGAAATTAAACGAATTGCGGAAATTTATTTACGCGATGGTTTAAATGAAAAATTAATCAAAATTAAAATTACATCAATTTATATTTAATATTATTAATTGTTATTAATCAAAGCACGTTTGAGATTTTTTTTTAGATAATAGAATAAATTATTTGTAAATAAAAAAAATTAATTAATTAATTAATGGAAAAATTTTCTTTGTAATTATTTTTTTTTTTTTTTTTGATTTGTGATTTTTATTTGTTTAATCGGTGATGATTTATAATTGAATGCAATTTTTTGTGGATATTAAAATTTATTGTTAAACAATACGTGTTACAGGTGGCGCTGTGACCTGCCTTCGAAATTTCCGTACGGACTTTTTGGAGGAATGGCCAACGCCTGGAACAGGACCGCACTTTGACACCTCGATGCCCTCCAATTTTACTGGTCTTGTTGGCAACACTGTTGACCTCGTTTGTAAAGTCAAGAACCTTGGTAACCGCACCGTAAGTTTTACTCGTCGTCAACTCAGAATGTAGTGACGAATAATTTTGTACATGGTACTTGTACACATTGAGAAAATGAATGGAAATGTGAAAATTATTAATTCTTAATGGAGAAAACTTCTAAGCGAGAAACTAACTACAAAAATAAATTTTAAATGTTATTTATTTTGGATTTGATGAAACTCCCTGTGGCTTTTTGACTTTTCAAATTATGTTTAGACATTTGCGCTTGTGATATAACGTCAGGTAAGTATTTACACGGCAAATAAAAGTGAAATGGTGGTGACGATAAAGCGAAAGTGGGAATGAATAAGAAAGAAAAAAATAAAATAGAAAAGTTAAAATGAAATTGGAAATGATAAGAACCCACAAAAGTTTGCGATTTTATTCTTTAGATTGAATCTAATTCATTATTATTTTCAATAGATAGAAAATATTATAAAGCTTTACATTAATTAATTCCACATTATTTAACTAAATTATTCACTAAACTAATCGATAATTAATGCGAAAATAATTCACTGCTATATTTTTATTGATATTCAAACTAATAATTTAATTTTTTTTCCAACACTTAAGAAACAAATGTTTCTTCAATACACATTTTTATATTCTCAAATATACATTTGCACATGTAGGTTTACTGCGCTTTTATTTTTTACTAAACTGTAAAATATATTTTTTTCATCGATTTTCCATCGTCAACATCTCAATCTTTATTTTGTTTTCCTTCTTTTTATCTACCAAAGTGCTTCATACATCGTTCAACGAAAGACGTAACGAGAGAATGGAACAATTTCGTTTCCGTCTCGATGTTCCCTCGGGAAAAATTTCTCAACGGTGGATAGCGGTGGTGATGACTGTACCGCAAGCACAAGTAAAAGAAAAGCTTAAGGACGTTTGCTGTATTTTCCGATCGACAGTGACGTCAAATACCTCTCTATCGAGACATTGGAAATCTCTACATCGCCATCCAATCTCTTTCTATTTTCATCTGAGTCACCACAGTTTTTCCTTGGTTCCACTTACTTGGTTTCTCCATTCTCTCATACACTGTCTCTTGTTCTTTTCTATAACTACAATATTATTTTTCTTTCACGTTATATTTTTCATTCTTCTACTAAAATTCCATCTACCGAATATACTTTTGTTATAAAATTCACGACTTCCATTATAGCTTACGTTTCAATAAGCACCGGATGTTGTAGCTGTGATGTTGAAAACAAAAATTCACATGCGAGAACAATGCAAAATTGTCCACAAATATAAATGCACATATTGCATTTGTATATGTATATATGTATGTGTTTATATAAATGATGAAGAAAAATAAAAATAAATAAAATACAGACAAATACATGTACATAAATGCTCGTTTGTGCACACACGCTCGACCTAGATTACGAGATTGGCTTCTCGCGTGTACCCTCTTCTCTGATGCATATATATGTATTCATATATGTATACATATACATGTGGGTATGTGTTATAAATATATGTGCATGTGATACAGATACGTCCTTGTTTTCTTTTTTTTTTTTATTCATTTTTTTTTTCTTTTTGCCAGATCGATTTATTTTGTTCGGGAAATAATTACAAAAATACGTACATAACGTTGGTAATTTGATCATCAACAAAATCACGAAATTTAAATATCTATGACGATATAAAAATAAAAATTGGATAAAAAAAAAATTTTTTTTTGTCATTTATTTTTTTTTTTATTTTTTATTCACATTATATGCACTTTTTTTATATTTATTCATTTTTTATGTACTTAGATATATATAAATAGAATAAATAAAACAAAAAAAAAAGTGAAAAATTAATAAAAAAATATATTTAATTTTATGTTTTTAATTTTATTCAATTTTTTTCTTTTTCGTTTACTTAATCACTTTTTTTTTCGTTGATAAATAATATATATTGCAACTATTACATTGTTGTACTGAAGAACCATAGAAAATAATTTTCAAAACAGAAAATAAAAAAAAAATTGATTTGTAATAATAATTAATAATTAAAGATTATTCAGCAAACAATTGTGAAAACAATAAATATTTCATAGATAAAATCATGCACATATTTCTGTATTTTTAATAACAACAAATCGTCAGTGTGCTTGAATATAAAATTTATTAGCTATTTTATCATTCCACTGAATAAAACAATAAATAATTCAAGGATTAATCGTAAGTGAAAAATTGTAAACGCGAGTGGAAGACACGTGGGAAATCAATAACGTGAATTGATGCCAAGAATCGTTCGACCACTCGTTGGCACATGAATTTTTCACATATAGTGAAATAGACATTGAAGCTTGCATTTCGATTCAACCACTGTGTAGTGGTGAGGATCAGGTGGTAGATTGTAAATGGCTTGAGATAACCGCATTTGAATACTCGATTTTCCCATATCATAAATTATTATTTGATGTTTTTGTTAGGCACATATTGAGCACGATTTGTATTAGGTATTTTTAAATTATACATACATCTATGTATTATTAAAAAAAAAAAAAAGAAAAAAATATCCAGATATTACATCACATACATTCACAATTTATTTACGAGGTAGAATGTCTACAACAAAATCGATAAATCACAGGTACACTTTGAAATCCCATTAATCTTTGGTCGCTGTTGCACAATGCAAATATTACACATTCACTATCCCAATATTCTAAACAAATATTCAATATCATAACTATAATAACAATAAAATAATCTTGCTATAAAAATTTTTAATTAATTTTTATCTGCATTCAAATTCATTTATTTGTAATTTTTAATTTTTCACTGTCAATTATAAATTAATTTAATTCAAAAGAATTTTATTTGAACTATCAATTAAATTATTATTTGCAGGTATCATGGGTGAGACATCGGGACATTCATTTGTTGACAGTTGGACGTTATACTTATACAAGTGATCAACGTTTTGAAGCTAAACATTCACCTCACACTGAAGAATGGAAATTAATAATACGTTATCCACAACGTAAAGACACAGGCTATTATGAATGTCAAATATCTACAACACCACCAATTGGTCATCCAGTATATTTAACAATTGTTGGTAAGAAATTAAATTAATATATATTAATATGTATATGTGTGTAATTAATTCATTTATAATTATCGTTTAATTAATATAGTGTAAATAAATTGTTAAATGTATTTAGTGGAAGGTCATGATTAATTTAATGATTGAATAACGATAATGGCACGTGCACATCATTCTCGGTAACATAATTGTTTCGACAAAGAGGCTTGACCTAAAAGCTAAACACAAGTGCTAGTGGTGGACTATCGTAATTGGGATGTAGAATATATCAGCGGTAACGGTAGAGATTGGTATTGAGCGAATAATGGCTCCTTTATATATATACATATAGTTAAATACCCTTTCGTAAACCACATTGTCAAGCGTGCACTTTAAACAAAAATGGTACTTTAAACTAGCTGAAAAAAATTCCATCTCATGCGATTAATGAATGAATGAATGAATACTTTAGTCATTGTGGCTTATTTAAAATATTTCTGAACATATTTTTTTATTTGTTTGTTAAAATTTTGGACAGTTCACAGTTTTATTTATAGATACACTCATGTTACTGACCCATATTTGGAATAGCTGGAAGAGCTTGAGAATGTGGAGTGTATTTAAATATATAGAAATATATTCGTGGAAGCTTTTTATCAGTCTGTCATTTTCACTTGGTAAAAAATATTTTTGATGTTGAATATATGTGTGGGGAAGTTGTATATGTATATTAGGGTGTGGAATTAGTAAGCAACTTTTTTTTTTTTATTAAAAAAACAGGTTGGAAACTTACTGGAGGGTGAAAAAAGAAGCCTAATTTTTTCATTTAAATAACATGGGGAATATTTTTTCTTTTTATTTTTGTAGCTTGGCAATTGCGCATTATAGAGATAAGTTCATGGCATATTCTTGTAGGGAATCGAACGCTCTACAAAAAAGGACTCTTCCACTTTTTTCATAGAGACAGCCATTTTAAAGATATTCAAACCCAAAGTTCAAAATTTATGAAATTTTGACTTTTTTGTTATTAAATCGATATTGAACATTTTATTATTGTCTTAAAAATTATTTTCAATCGGGAAAGTGGTTTTAGTGTGCTTATATTTTCGTAAAGATAATCAAAAAAATTACTCACGTGTCGGATATTTTTTTTTCTTTATTTTATTTACTATAAAAAAAATTATTTATAACTTATATTAAATGAATTTTATTATTATTTCAAAGCAATAGAAACTATGCTGTCTAAATAAAACTAAGCAATGTAACTATAATTATTAAACTATTTTTTTATTACAATAATAAAATGATTAGTATCGATTTAATAACAAAAAAGTCAAAATTTTATACATTTGGAATTTTGAGTTTGAATATCTTTAGAATGGCTGTCTCTATAAAAAAAGTGTAAAAAACCTTTTTCATAGAGCATTTAATTTCCTACAAGAATATGTTATGAACTCATCTTCATATTGCGCCAATGTCAAGCTACAAAAATTAAGAAAAAAAAAAAAATAACAATTTTTTCCCATGTGATTCAAATGAAAAAAAAAATTACGATGAGGAACCTCTAAATATTAAAATTAAAAGCTCCACTTAATCCCTTAAAATGGCACACTCTAATATATATGCGTATGTATAAAATAGTGTATTTGTTTATGAATATATTGCAGAACCTGAGACTATAATAGTCGGCGCGCCTGATCTTTTTGTGAATAAAGGAAGCACTATCAACCTGACCTGCCTCGTCAAATACGCTCCAGATCCGCCACCCACGATGATCTGGCGTCACAATAGCGAGGTGAGTTTGTCTCCAAACTGCGTCGTCATCATACACTATGCATGTTCGTGGATGAAAGGAAATACCCACTTGACTAATCATTCAAGCTCATCAGGAACAATGAAGTTCACTAGTCCACTGAATAATAGATAAAGCCAGACAGTTGAAAAAAAAAGAAAAAAAATTCAAAATTGCTAATAAGTTTTCACATGAATAAACAGCAAAAATATATAAAAAAATAAATAAATAATAATAATAAAATGTAATATAAAAAATTGCAAACAAAACGTGAAAAAAAATAAAAATTCATTTTGCATTTTTTTCTCTATAAATAAAAAGGATAAATAAATTTTATTAGATTCCCTTGTGGCATACACAGCAGCAAGTTTCACTCTTTTTGTTATTTTTGTTTACCTAATATAAATTGCTATTTGGAAAATAGGTAAGCATCTTGAGTGAAGGAGATTGTGAGTGAAAGCCACGAAGTGTACTTGCAATATATATCCTACCAAGTTTACATACATCACACGATATATGTATTTATTTACATTTATTTTGTATATTTATTTTTGCTTATTTTGTGTTTTATTTCATTTTTATATTTAAATATGATGCAGGATATTAATTTTGATTCGCCGCGTGGTGGAGTTAGTCTTGTAACAGAAAAAGGCAAAGAAACATCGAGTCGATTGATGATACAAAATGCAGTATCAAGTGATTCTGGTGTGTATACCTGCAAACCAAGTAACGCAAATCCAAACAGCATACGAGTTCATATTATAAAAGGTAAAAAGTTATATATGTTTATTAGACTGATATAAACAAATCGACTAAATTTTTTTTCTTCATAACGTCTACTAAAATATTTTTAGGGAGGTGTAAGGAGATTCCTGCTGAAACCGGAGCTCTTAATATTGATATTAAGAGGTCGCTCATCGTGAATTTTTATTTCGTGTTTGAATAACATGGAATTTTTTTTTTTTTTATGTTGGAATTTTGTAGCTTGCGAACCAATGGACGGATTTGAATGATTAATATATATTTTCATAGGAAATCAAATACTCTACAAAAAAGGTATCTTACAATTGTTTCATAACTCTTATTGTTCAGAAGATATCAGAGGTTAAAGTTTGAAGAATTTAACAAAAATTTCTTTGTTACTTGTAAATTTTATAACTCGTAGACAAATGAATATTATAAAATGCGAAACATGTATTTTTATAGGAAATTGAACGCTCTACAAAAAAGGTCTCTTGTGGTTAATCGATTACTCTAACCATTTAGGAGATATTCGCATTCGAATCCCAATGTGTACTGATTTTAATAGTTTTTTAATAAATATTTTAAATTTATCCATTCAAGTCATGAATGCGAATATCTTCTAAATGGTTAGAGTAATCGATTAATCACAAGAGACCTTTTTTGTAGAGCCTTAAATTCCCTATAAAAATATGTTATGATCATTTGAATCCGTCCATTGGTTTGTGAGCTACAAAATTCTAACAATAAAAAAAAAAAATTTTCATGTTATTTAAATAGGAAATAAAAATTCACGATGAGCGACCTCTTAATATCAATATCAAGAGCTCCGGTTTCAACAAGCATCTTCTTGCACCTCCCTAAAGGTATTTCAGTCGGGATTTAAGAAATAAAAAAAAAATCGACTTTTTTTTTAACCCATTTAAATTGTTTATTACCAATTAAATTATTTTGTGTTTATTTAAATCAATAAAATTTCATTGATTTCACTCAATTCGTTCAATGTTAAATAAATAAGAATATTAATCTTCTATCAATATCACAGCAAATTGAAATATCGAACGTTATTCACATGGATATTCAATATTTTATTTATTTTTCTATTTTCCTTTCTTGCATTTGTAACTCTATCTCTATAAATTTCTACATTGTATATTTACTTTTCATATTGCATTATTTTCCTGCAGGATTTATTGCATAAAAATTCATTATCTTCAATTCAATAAATCATTATTTATATATAGTAAAGAAAATAATTAATTGACGATTGAAAAATTAATTTATTTTTCTTCTTTTTGACTCTCGCAAATTTTTAGAGGAACACCCTGCGGCAATGCATCATGGCGACGGCACTAATTTACATAATAATATCACAACAATTCGTTACATCATAATAATGTTAGTTAATATATTAATATTTAAATAAAATCTATATATAAATATACATACATATTTAAATCTATTGTCCAAATGCGTGAGGAATCGAAATTAAAAGATAAAAAAATAATAATTGTGCAGGGTAAATTCTATCTAACACAAATCACGCATTTAATATTGTGACTAATGAAAAAATAAATAAATAAATAAATAAACATTTCAACTAACAACACGTCACAATAAATCAAATTAAGAGTGTGTGTGTGTGTGTGTGTGTGTGTATGTAGTATTTTGTTAATGTCCAATGTCAAATTTTAAAATGTCATCAAAGTCTAAAGAAAAAAATTAAAAATTAAAATTGTAAATAAATTCATTGTATGTACATATCAATAAATCAAATGTCTTTGAAGTGAAAGCATTATTTATTTTTTTATCTCTAAATAATAACATGCAAGATAAATATCCAATTATTTATTTATTCATTAATATTTACTAAGAACCGTGACCTCCAATAAATGTGTGTAAAAATAATTTTAATTATAAAAATTAAATTTAATTAAAAAATGGCCAATGTGACATTGTGTAAATTGCACAAATTATTCAAGTGAGTTTATAAAATCTACGACCATGGGATCTCTACGTCTAGATATCATAGGTGACGTTGTTCTAGCACGAAGTTCTTTATCTTTTTGTTGTGAACTATGAATATTTATAATTTTTTCATCCACTTCAATATTACTATCCTTTTGTTCTTCTGGATTTTCATGCAATTTCATCGGTTTACCAAAGACAAAAAGACCAGGACCAAGATACGGATTAAACTCTTGTATATTTTGTTTATATACAAGCTTGAATCCACCAGTATTAGCATTCGGATCAATTGGTAAATCCATTATCACTGTAATTATAATAAAAATAATTAAAACAATTATTTTCATCACACACTTTAAATTTTTTTATTATATTGAATAATAAATACGAAATTTCATCAAATGAATTAATGTGATAAATATATATTGTAAAATTGTAGATGAACAAATCACGAGTTGTGTGATATGCAAGTGAAGTAATGGAGATAGACGAGAAAGTTGGAAAGAAAAAAAAAAAAAGTAGAAATGAAAAAAAAAAAAAATATTTAAGGGAACTATTCCCAAGAGTCCAGTTTGTTTGATTAGTGGCTAGCTCGTGCCGTCAATACAAATACGACAAAGACGTCAAGTACGTTAGTACAAAGTTCAAAACCCTGCGAACAGACAAAAGACTAAAGTGAAGAGCAGCAGGCAAAAGGATGAATGAAAGTTGAAAGAAGTCATGAAACTTTACTGAGCTCCACAACCCCGTGAAAAATACGATGTTCCTTTTTTGTTCCTCTATTTTATTTACTTTCAAATAAATATCTACACATAAATACGTAAATATTAACATACATACGTTGATATATGCACTCAAGTACATATATATAATTTACGGTATTTCATTTTTAATTAGGCGATATTTTTGTTTGTTTGTGAACACTGAAAATCTGATAATTTATACAAAAAAAAAATATTCCTGAATTCAAAAATTTGATTTCTCATATTAATAACACGAGAAAATTTTTTTTTTCAACTTCAACTCGATTTTTCGGTAATCAAAATTTTTTTTTGATGCTATTACAATGTTGATTCAACATTATAGCGTTTATTGTAAGATAATAATTAATGTCAAATCAATAAATTTCAGTTTAAAGAAAATTTTTTTTTTCAATTATAATCAACTTTCAACTTTCCAGCTCTACAACTCGAAAACTGTTGGTCGTAGAGAGTTTGCAGTAGACAACTTTTTTGTAGCAAATTTAATGCCCTACCAAAAGCTTTATATTCATTTTTTTCAAAAAAAATTTTTGATTACCGAAAAATCGAGTTAAAGTCAAAAAAAAAAATTTTTCTCGTGTTATTTACATGGGAAATCGAATTTTTGAATGAGCTAAGCCTCTAATCAACTAAAAATTGTTTTTCAAACGGGAATATTTTTGTCCTTCGATAAATTATCAGATTTCCACTGATCACAGACAAAAAAAAATATCAACAAGTCCACAAACCTTTGACAAGACTCTCAAGTACTGCATTATACAAACGTTGAGTTATCATCGAACTTGGTGGATGCATTCGTGGATTTGTATTAATTTCAATTAACCAAACAGAGAGATCATCCATTACCATAAAATCCGCACCGTACAATTCAAAACTACACGTTCTACGATCTAAATGTTCTTGAGCTGCCAACATTGTCAAAACAATTGCCTGGGACATTCTTGGATATATTATTTCATAATATGGCTCACCCTTGTGGCCTAAAGTTCTAAAAAAAAAAATATAAAAATAAAAAAATATATATATCAAGCGTGAAATCATAATCTTTCGATTTAGACATTAACAAAGAAAAATATTGGAAACGTTAATCTATCAAGATATCATCAAAAAAAAAAAATAAAACAAATTTTTTTCTTGTGTCGCAAAAGTAATATCATAGTTTGAAAATGATTGGAAAAAATTTCCATTCCACAATCCTTTCAACCATATTATAAATATATATACATATAGACATATATGTATATATATATTTTTTGTGTGTATAAGAGATGAGAAGAAATTACTTTAAATATTCATTCAGTTTTGCGCAATCCCATCCCTGATCGCGAATCGAATCCGTCGTCTCATCATCAAGATTGCCACGTCTACGTCTTCTTCGTTTTTCGTAATCGTATTTTTGCTGAATAGCAGTATTGCAGAGATGTATTGCTTCGTGATATGTTACGAAATTGTATGGTTTTGAACTGAATCGTAACAGAGTTTCACTAGAAAAATGAAAAAATAAATAAATAAATAAACAACAAAATCATAAAAATATTATAATTCAAAAATGTAAATGTAGTCAAGTCTATTCACTGATATTCGCAAATTTATTATTCAAAGTGAACACACGAGATACGAGAAAAAAATAAATATATGTGCATTATTACTCAAATATCCAAATAGTCAAAGGAAATGTGCTTGTAATGAGGTACCACAGACGAATATCAAACTTTGTGTCGTGTATCAGCAGTGGCTTTTCTACAAACATGTTAAATAAATAAATAAATATAAATAGATATGCGGAATGAGAATAAATAAATTAACTATACGTGTATTATTTGTGATTGCTTAATTTTTTTCGCTTCAATTTTTCCTATATTTTTTTTTTGTCTTCACTGGAAATGAATTGAAGCGAAAATTATCATATTCATGAGGTGATGGGCGCGTACGTGCGCACCACTACCTTTCACATGACATCTCACCAATATACTTCTGTACGATGAAATAATCCTGGGGCTTTGCCTCCACCCGTCGAAATATATCTTTGACGCAGTGAGATATGCTGATACCGGTACCGCAACATAGATCGCTCGGTTTCAAGATCCAAATATTTCTCATTCCATTGAGCTCATACTGCGGATCGAACTCCTTCAATTTCTTTAATATTACACTCGCCGACAAATAGCATCGCTGAAAATGAAATGATAAATAAATTTGTAAATAAAATAAAAAATGTAGGACACATATTGACATGTGTATTAGGGTGTTTCATTTTTAGACGATATTTATTTTCGTTTGTGAACGATGAAAATCTGATAGTTTATATAAAAAAAGAAAAATATTCCTGTTTGAAAAACAAAATTTAGATTTAATTAGAGGCTTAGCGAATTCAAAAATTCGATTTTTCTATATAAATAATACGAGAAAATTTTTTTTTCGACTTCAACTCGATTTTTTGGTAATCAAAATTGTTTTTTTATACTATTACATTGTTGATTCAGCATTATAGCGTTTATTGTAAGATAATAATTAATGTCAAATCAATAAATTCCAGTTTAAAGAAAATTTTTTGTTCATTATAATCAACTTTCATCTTTCAAGCTCTACAACTCGAAAACTGTTGGTCGTAGAGCGTTTGCGATGAATAACTTTTTTGTAGCAAATTTAATGCCCTACCAAAAGTTTTATATTCATTTTTGCCAAAAAAAATTTTTGATCACCGAAAAATCGAGTTAAAGTCAAAAAAAAAAGAATATTTTTTTTTGTATAAATTATCAAATTTTCAGTGTTCACAAACAAGAAAAAATATCGCCGTAAAATGAAGCACCCTAATATGTGTGCACATGACGTGTATAACAAATGATAAATAGTTGAAAATTTGTCAGAAACTATGGGCAAACCAATTTATATCATACGCTTTATCTTTATGATTACATTTCTGCGGATAAGAATCGCAATTTCAAACTTTTTCATCTGTTATTGACATCAACTATTTCCCGCCGAAACATAAATAAATCGATAGTATTTTTTTTTTTTTGTTTTTTCATATACATATATATATATGGATAAGAAGAATAAAAACTTAACCTCTAATTTAACATTTATATCTCCACTGGAATTTGCAATTCCATTTCCTTTGTGGACCACTCGAGAGTAATCATCCAAAAATACTTTCCATTCTTCCTCAGATGGATCAACGAATGCATTTAATTCATCTATTTCGTCGTGTTGCTCTTTAGCCAAAAATACTTCACAACGTTGTATAGCAAATTCCAGTCTACTGATAGGTACTGACTCGCTACCAATTTCAACAATGCTTTCTCCACTTTGAATTCGCACTACCAGCCACTTTACTAAACCAACCGCTGCTGTAAAACGAAAGTCATCTAAAAAAGCATTGGATTCTCGACTTGGATTATATCCTCTTGGAATTTGAATGCTTGATACATTGTCTTCATACAACCAATGAGCATCTTGAAGTATGTGAGCCATTCCAAGCTATAAAATTAATTATTAAAATTAATATTTTTATTATCTCAATATTTTATATGACACTTGAAAATAAATAACTTTAAATATTAATTTAATATTTAATTTTACTTTTGATGTATACACAGAAGATTTTTGGAATCTATTCAAAACTACAGTTTGCTTAATTGTCGAGTCCCATTCAACAAAATTATTCCGACAATCCCAAATAAAATCCGGCGGTGTATAACGTAAAAATGCAAAAATAACTTCCTTTTCATTCAATGTAACGTCATTTTGTTTTACATTTTCAAATGTCTTTGAGTCATATTCAAATGTATTACTGTTATACGGTAACATTCGTGTTTTAACACATTCATATTTCTGTACCCATCCTCTCTGCTCAAGTGCACTTGACAACATTGGTAAATCACCGCGAATCAAAAATACTTTATGCCGCTGAAAGAAAAAATTTTGACTCCCGATGCAGTTGACAGAAAAAATGAGGAAAAAAAAATATAATAAAAAAAAAAATAAACTTGCAATAATATTTTTTATTCCTCTGAGGTAAAAAATAAAATGTTAAATAAAATGATTTTACCTTGACAGCCCTCTCAACTCGTGCTTTAGCCAAGTAATAGAATTCCTTCCTCTTCCATGTCTCTTTGCAACATCCAATGGATCCAATTACCGTTGAACGAACAGCTTCATCCACATTGGGCGTATCCACTGAACAGTATGAACAACTCTCGATGGGTGTCTTTAGTGAAGTATCACATTGAAGGGAGTGCAAGTTGTTCTGTGTGTTCCCTTGGAGTTTCTCAATTCCAACTAACTCATCCGGAATCTTTGGATAGTCGAATTTATTGTAGGGATTCATTGGGCTCTCTTGCCGTGCAAGCATTTTCACTGATGACGATGAGAACGCTAATGTTCCTGATGGTAATGGCGTTGGTAAAGTTGGTGTTGCTGCTGATGCTGTCGTACTATTGCGTGCCTTTATTTTCTCATTGTGCTCAACTGAAAGCATCAAAGAGGGTTGGGATGATGGTGCGGTCGCAGCTTTTGATGGCGCTGAATCCTCTTTATGTACGGTCTCACCATCACGTTGACCCTCAATGAATAAATCATGGCGTTTGGTGTTCACCCTTGTCCAAATGTTTGTTCAAAATTAAAACACATCACTGATGAATTATCATTTGTGTTATTGGCTATTAATAATCTTTAAGATGATTTAGTGAAGTCAATATCTATTTTTTATTCTCAATATTTATAAACATATGATAACATTAATTTATAAATTAAATTTAACTGTCATGTCCATATTTTTTATTTTATTTTATTTCATTTATTATTTTTTTTTCTTCTTCTTCCCTATTTGCTATATTATATTACACATTTTTCAAATTAATCATAAATGATTTATGGATTTGTTTATTGTTGGGTGAGACAGTAAAAAGAAATATAAATATATATATTTTTTATTTTTTTTATCAAATTTATATTTGTATGTTAGCAGAAAATAAATATTTTTTTACATACCGATTTATATCGACATGACGTTTGGTTGTGCGCTTGGGTCGACGTTGGGTAGACCTCGTGTGTAAATCCATGGCCGATAATACTTTATCACTTGTATATCATCGCAAGCCATCGTGTGAAATCGAAATACATTGAATTTCATTCATTTTATATGTGAGTGAAAGAAAAAAAAATATAATAATAAAAATGATGATCGAAAGGACTCTAACCAAAGTTTATCTGAAAAATTTTATGACATTTTTTTACTGACGCTACTTTTTTTTTTTTTTAACTTCAATATCGTTGGTTGTGACGTTAGCTTCATACTGTAACTATACAAGCCAGTAAGAATTTTTGATTGCAAAATATTTTCCTTATTGTAATGTGATGAGAAATAGAAAAAAAAAAATATTTATCAAAAATTTATTATTTTTCTTTCATTCATTTTTCTAAATTTAGCTAAACTCTCGTCTAAACATATCTTTAGATTTCTCTTCAAAATGCAATTAGATTAATGAAAGATCTCAATAAATTTTACATTGCGATAGTTGGAATTACTGATGGAAATAACATGAAAGTACTTGAAACATACATTAACCCTAAATTGCGAGCAATTAGAGCATACAGCGTTGGAGTACGATGAGAGATTGACATAGATTCATTTTTCTTTTGACCTTTCAACGTGTTTACATGCCTCAATTTATTTCTATATTAAAAACCAACTATCAAAATTAATAAACAAAATAAAAAAGCATTTAAATTAATTTATAAACTCGAGAATTTAATTCTGTAATAAAATTAACATCATTAAAAGTTTAAATTGCTCTTAATCAAAACCTAAATTATGCAATTATTAAAATAAATAAATCATAATGATTAAACAATTAATTATGACCATGTAGCATATTTATTTATTTATTTATTCATGCTAAATCAAATAAACACAAACAACATCTGGAAATAATATACGAAAATAAATATTTAGCCAACGGCTATTTATATCGTGATGCAATTTTCAAATGTTGAACGTGCCCAGTTTAAAGACGAAACTTTATAACGTTATGATATCATACATAATAGAGTTATATCAAGCTTATCCCTATGCTATCATTTCCGTTTCCGCTCACACAAATACACTAATTGTAGATGGTATAGTAGAAACTCGTTGTTTATCGAGTAATAATAGTTTAACTTGAAACTATACAAAGCCAATTTGCAAGTCTGTTATACAGTAACTAGTCAAGCTGTGAAAATCCACTTTTACTATCGAAACCATGGCTATTTATATTGTATCACGTTTGGATTATTCGTTCAATTAAAATAGGACGCACAGAAATCACGTAATGCTTGCAGGATTTAAGCTTTACTATTTCCTAATAATTATTTTAAACTATAATTATATAATCAATCAATATTACTCGAGTATTGTATATTCAAATTTTAATTTAATGGCACATTTTAGTTTTTATTGACGTATGAACAAATAATTGATTTTCATTTACTTGATTGGATAACAAGACGTTGAATTTAATTACACTAGACATCAACGAGGATTCATGGGACATGTCCTGTCTTAATGTCAATTATATTAAATTATCGTGGGATAAATTGAGTATATATTAGGTGACCTAAAATACAAATTCTTCAAGGGAAAATTTAATATTTTAATGTTATTCATGAAGATTTATTTAATTTTTATTTTTTAAATAATATGAATTGAATTTTATTATCAAAAACTTTTAGATCAAGAATATTTTAACAACTAAATGATGTGAATATTATTTTATATTATTGTGACAATTTTATTAGGCAACTATTAAATTTATTTTAGTTTAAAATTTGACTTAATCAAATTAAGGACGTTTGTTAGTGAAACTTTTTAGTATATGTATAAAATTTCTTTTTTCTCAGGTTTGATAAGTTAAATCATGTAGCTATCTATCGTTGAAAATTCAAGATGCCTTATTGATCATTTAAGAAAGTTATTAAAAATCAAAAATTAAATTTTTAGTATAGAGCCTTATGGAGAATTAGCATTTTATGTATTTAAAATTACAAAAAGTATATTGTAAGAGTAGATACAATAATAAATAATGTTTAAAAATATTCTTTGAAATATGGAGTTTATATAACTCTACAAAAAAACAAATGTTGACGAATGTTTAAATTAAATATTAATTATTTTAATAAAGATAATTAAAACTGTTTTGGTAAATTTTGATAAATGAAGTCAAATGAATTTTTAAATGTAAATCAACTGATTCTTTTAAATAAATACCTTAAAAATAATTCGTACATGTAAAAAGAAATTATAAATCATTGTAAAATTATTAATATATTTTACAACTTTTTTTTTTCAAGCTTACAATAAATTTTATAAAAAGTTTGTACTCATTTGACTCTTATTATTTATCTTCTGTATAAATAATACAATTATTTGTAATAATACATCAGATATTTATTTATTTCGATTCTCTTTTTCACAAAATCAAGTTGGTATGTGTCTATTACGTGTGGATGAATTTTTGTAGAAAAATTTTTAAGATGAGATACTTTGTAAACTGGTAAAGTTGATAAAGTTTTGAGAGTACGAAAGAGAAGAAGTTTACATTTGAGTCACGTCTCGTGTGGGGTCGGTGAGTTCATTGTTGTTATGGTGTATAGCAAAAGTGTTGAAACGAACATAAAACCCAAGGGGTATAAAAAAACATTGTTGTCGAATGGGGAATTGTCGTTCGAATCATGATTTGAAATAAAGTTGAAAATATATCAAAAGTATTAATGCATAAAACCAATTAAACTTATACATTAATTGGATTACTGTAATTAATTACACTTGAATTAAATAATTCAACTAATGATTAATTAAAATATATATACACATAAATATTATTTATTATTTGTGCTCATTATAACGATCAATTTATCATGAAAAATGTCTGTTCAGTGTCTCAATTTTTTTTTTTTTCTCACCTTTGTCAAACACTTTTAATTAACACGAGGGAAAAATAATATTTACGTCATTAGTGATAAAAATATCACACAATAAAGCAAATATTATTTTTTCATTATTAATAATTATTGCATTAATTATTTTATTGATTAAAATTATATTCATAAATTATTTCGAATTGTAATTTTAATTTATTATTTATATAACTATTTGTTTAAAGATAAATTGTGATAACAAAGAAATACGAAAATCAATAAAATCAAATATTATTTCTCTATTATTAATAATTATTGCATTAATTATTTTATTGATTAAAATTATATTCATAAATTATTTCGAATTGTAATTTTAATTTATTATTTATATAACTATTTGTTTAAAGATAAATTTTGATAACAAAGAAATACGAAAATCAATAAAATCAAATATTATTTCTCTATTATTAATAAATATTGCATTAATTATTTTATTGATTAAAATTATATTCATAAATTATTTTAAATTGTAATTTTAATTTATTATTTATATTACTATTTGTTTAAAGATAAATTGTGGTAACAAAGAAATACGAAAATCAATAAAATCAAATATTATTTCTCTATTATTAATAAATATTGCATTAATTATTTTATTGATTAAAATTATATTCATAAATTATTTTAAATTGTAATTTTAATTTATTATTTATGTTACTATTTGTTTAAAGATAAATTGTGATAACAAAGAAATACGAAAATCAATAAAATCAAATATTATTTCTCTATTATCAATAATTATTGCATTAATTATTTTATTGATTAATATAAAATTCATAAATTATTTTAAATTGTAATATTAATTTATCATTCATATTACTATTTGTTTAAAGATAAATTGTGATAACAAAGAAATACGAAAATCAATAAAATCAAATATTATTTCTCTATTATTAATAATTATTGCATTAATTATTTTATTGATTAAAATTATATTCATAAATTATTTTGAATTGTAATATTAATTTATCATTCATATTACTATTTGTTTAAAGATAAATTGTGATAACAAAGAAATACGAAAATCAATAAAATCACATTCGACTTCACATTCATTGCAGAAAAAAGAAAAAGAAAAAAAAATACAAAGTATATAGATTTATATTGCTTGACCTCCATTTGGAAATATTACCTCTTATTGCCGAGCTTTCAATTCAATTCTCTTACATTCAATATTTATTAACAATTTTCTTATATGAAAAACTCTTTATTATACATATACATATGTATACACATATTCTCATTCTCAATTTTCTATCTATGTTACCTCACGGATTTTCATCAGTATTGAATTTTTTAAATGGCACAATCTGGCATTACATGAAAAATACTTTTTTCCTATCATATACATTTCACAACTGCAGAAAGCACTTTTACGTATAAAGATAAAATGCATACATTTGCATGATTATCTGGTGTACAAATGATACCCAAACTCAGTTAGAATATAACCAGTCACTCGCTTATTCTGTGACAAGAAACGTATGTTACATGCGCGTGTAATGGCTGCAATTGAGGGTGAGAATGACAATTGCGTGTGTATTCACAAGAGAAAGAGTTAACGCCCGTGCGACTGTGATAAATGTAACGATCCCTCAGACCAAGTGAGTGGCGCATAGTATGCAAACAGAGGAGGACAAACGAGCGCTGTGACAGTAGTAAAAGTGACTGCATAATCAGACATGCAGTCGAAGACATACCAATGTCAATGTAGAATTTTCTGCAATGATTTAATCTTTTTTTTTTTTTTCTCTTTAATTTTATTGTTATATTTTTCAAACAGCTTTTACGAATTTGCCAATGTCTAAAAGGGAATTGCTTAAATATTGCAAGCTTTAAGGTTTTATTGTTGTCGTTTTACCGAAATTTCAATATTTCATTAATAGATTATTTTTTATATTTATAAATTTTATACAGTGTGATGTAACAATATAAACTATAGATAAATAAATGTATATTATTCACGCTTCATAGGAAAATTATTTCTACATAAAATAAATGAAAATTATAATTATCAAAATGTGAATTTTTAAAATTGATTAATTTTTAAATCATCTTTTTTTTTTAATTATTTATCATTACAGTTTAATATTTTTTTTTTTTTTTATTAATTAATTGACATAATGAACTGTTCACCAAGTAACTAGTAGGAATTAAATTATTATTGTTATGTTTATTTTTATTTTCTAATTTTAATATTCACTCAATTGTTACTTAGTTTAAAATTCGACATTTCATTAATAGATTATTTTTAATATTTATAAATTTTATACAGTAGAATGCAACAATATAAACTACAGATAAATAGTTAAATATTATTAATGCTTTATAGAAAAATTATTTCTGCATAAAATAAATGAAAATTATAATTATCAAAATGTGAATTTAAAAAATTAATTTTTAAATTATCCTTTTTTTTTTTAAATTATTTATCATTATAGTTTCATATTTTTTTTTATCAATTAATTAACGTAATGAACCGTTCACCAAGTAACTAGTACGAATTAAATTATTATTGTCATGTTTATTTTTATTTTCTAACTTTAATATTCAATGGGGTCAATTGCTACTTAGTTTAAAATTCGATATTTCATTAATAAATTATTTTAAATACTTAAAAAATTTCAGACAGTGTTATGCAACAATATAGACTATAGATAAATATTGGTATATTACTGACGCTTCATAAAAAAATTATTTCTGCATAAAATAAATAAAAATTATAATTATCAAAATGTGAATTTAAAAAATTAATTTTTAAATTATCCTTTTTTTTTTTAAATTATTTATCATTATAGTTTCATATTTTTTTTTATCAATTAATTAACGTAATGAACCGTTCACCAAGTAACTAGTACGAATTAAATTATTATTGTCATGTTTATTTTTATTTTCTAACTTTAATATTCAGTCATAGCAAATTCAAAATGAAGAGTACTTTTGATATGAACAATATCGTGATGGAATCACACACAATGTTATTACACATGTCTGTATATTACTATGTATATTTAGTTTCTATACTACATGATTTCCCCCCGGCGATTTTAGACACAATATAGGATCACTAACGCGTTTCATGTTTTCTCTTTCTCTTCTTCCGACACACAATCGTGCTACACATTCTCATTCACTGCCTAGTATGAAACTTTGTGCAGTTCCATGTCCCAAGTGAATTCACGTAGCGGTGTAATGCTCTTGGGTCACGATTTGCTCCGTAAACTTCGAAATTTCATTACCATACAAGAAAGAGAGGGAGAGTGAAAGAAAAAAGACGTAGTCTATTTGCGTTCTATAATAGATTCGACAAACAGACAAAGGTTTAGAGAAATGAGACTATAAATTGGAGAAATGGACAGAAAAATAAAAATAAAAGAGTATATAATTGTTTATTTATATTCAAAAAAAAAAAAAATTCACTGCGACTAAATGGTTAAATAATTGATTTTTATTCATGTACAAATGAAATATTGTTGTGTGTCTGATTGTACGAGGATTTATCTACTATTTATCGTTCTCGATTTATTTTAAAATACAGTCAATTGTTTTCACCTATGAACTTTTAGATAACAATAATCGAATAGAATTCTATTCGATATTTACAATTGTAAATATTATTTGAGTTATTGATTTGTTAAACGTAAATTATTACTGTGCCATTTTTATTATTATTCAGTTTAATAATTGTATATGAATATTAGAGTGCTTTTTTTGACGCGGCTATTTTTTTTTCTTTGCTCAACAGACGGAATATTACTTTAAATATTAAAAGAAAAAATTCCCATTGAAAATGAGCTCTTAATTTTAATATTAATTTAAAATTTTCCCATTTGATTAACACGTAAATCTCGATTTTTTTTTTTTTTTTTTTTTCATTAATGTAGAGCTTCACGGCATTTTATGCTATTTAATTGGTTCTCAGCATAAATTGTACAGAAATATATAATCTTTGATAGGATTGATCACTAAATTATTTTTTGTGAACTGCTCCACCGGTAAAAAATGTAGATTAAACAGGGAAATTTCGAATTTCCATGTGTTTAATTGGATTTTTCTCGAAAACTATCAGCTCCACAGTTTTTGTTAAGAATAATATTTTATAGAAAATTGAATTTCTAACAAAAAAGGTTCTATATACTTTTGCTGTAAAGTTGATAGTTTTCGAGGAAAATCGAAAAAAACCATGAAATTCGAGCTTAAACATTTTTTATCTGTACTCAATATTAAAATTAAGAGCTAATTTTTTATGGGAATTTTTTTTTTCTAATATTTAGAGTAATATTCCGTTTGTTGAACAAAGAAAAAAAAATGCACCCTAATAAATATATTTATATATTTATTCACCTGAACAATGCAAAATTTAATTTATTATTTTCTCACATACTCAAAATTATCCAAACAATATTTAATAATTCCATCTCAAAACAAGTTGATGGCAATCTAAAATATTATTCTGCCTCGTTTGAGCTTTTATAAATGTGAGTGTTGCATACATAATTGTTATTCGTGTATATATATTAAAAATAAAACTAATGGAAAACAGGGTCAGTACATCAACTTTGAATGAGTTGACCAAGTTACACACCAGCACAGTTCTTTGTTCATATTGCACACATGATACATGGTATATAAAATCTTTTTGGTGTCAAACATAATTCATATTCTCGCATCGCAATATTGCGCATCATAAGTGTATTAAAAGATAAACGAGGCGAGAAAGGAGAATAATATAGTTTAGAAGTGTAGCAGGGCTTCGTCGACACCTCGGTTGGTAGATTATATAAAACAAGACAAAGACCTTGGTTCATAGGGTCTTGTATCACAGCTCTCTTAATGAGTCGCACATGTTGATTAATTCAATATGAAAATGTATATAAGTATATACACACAAGATTAATAAATTCCCTTGAGATTGTTGAGGAATATTATACAAAGTTCTAAAAGTGCTTTAAACAAAATTTACTTAAATTTCAAATTTATTTCATAAACGTATATACATGTAGATGACGATAAGAACTTTGTGAAACAAATACAATAAAGGTTTGTTTTTATATTTTTTTATTTCTTTTACATATATTCCTGTTGGTGTATGCAATATAGGGGAAGAGTGGCATGAAAGAGCCAGTTTTGAAAAAAGGAATAAATAATATAAAAGGAAATGAGTAATTAAAACAATTTGTGGAATAAGTTATTGTTTATTCATTTATGTACGTGATGGCATTAAACATTTTTCAAAATTATCGGTATTTTTGGACTTCTAAGCATTTATTAAAATGATAAAATTCGGCTATTTCATAACGCATAGGTATTAAGAAAGCCATTCAATGTTTTGAAAGAGCCAAGTTCTTATTACAGGACTGAAATTTTCGATTAACAAAGATATTATTTACTAATAATGTTAAGATATAATTTTATATCTTATATAATAATAAAACGTTTTATATAACGCAAACTCTGGATAAAATATTCACTTAAATCTGCGAAATTCTCATGAAATTAACCGTTTGAGATCAATCATTGCAATCTGACTAGGTACAATCTTTTTAAGAACTCATATAATTTTATTTGATGTATCTGAGTCTGTATCATTATTTATTTTAGATTTCTTAGTAAGAGCTTTTTTGAGAAACCATATAAAGCTAGCTTTTTCATCACACTACAGCCCGGCTCTTTCAAAACATATTCTCCCAAGAAACATAACCCCAAAAATTAGTATGAAATTAAAGATTTGCCTGCAAAATATATATGGTATTAGAAGACCTAATATATCTCAAAAATTTTTGTATAATCATATTACTATTAGTTTTGTCTGTATAGACGTCAAAAAACAAATAAAATAAACTCAAAAACTTACTTAATCTTGATAAATTGTCAAATGTTTATAGGCGACATTTGGCTAGTGTATTACTATCCTCAAATAATAATACATTCATGATTTGTTCGTGAATGATAATGGCTCTTTCAAAACTTGGCTTTTTCATGCCACTCTTTCCCTTACGTGAGATTTAATATAAACAAGTATGAATTGTAAATAAAGGATAGATTACAATATAGTGTTTATTGTCCTGTATTATTTGTTCAGATGAATGCAAAGTTTGCCTATTGGAACGAAACATCTATCCAACGTGGTAGTTTGCGTGGTTGTCCCTTAATCGACGCAGTAGATTCCAGTGGCCCGAGACGCTTCGGCAAATTGGTAGCGTGGTCATGCTCTACACTGGCACAATCCATTTGTCTCTTGGTTTTCGCATGCAGTGTGAAATCTGCTATAGGGACAGGAATGAGATAAACAAATATACAATGCAAAACAATTTTATGATACCAGATGAAACGTTTTGTTTGAATATATTTTGTGAAAATATTTCAATGCTCAAAATTTTACTGCAAACGATAAAATGAAATATTAATGTAATATATATACGTACATATATGTATATTTGGTTATATTTATTTATGTTGTAGATATAAATATGGACGTATATGTATTTATATATGTTATTGAAAGAGAAATGCATTTGAGTGGAAAATTGAAGGAATAAAATATTGTCAATCTTTATGTATCGCGTGACAAAGTCGACGTCATTTTGACGATTCCAAAAGCTCACTTATGCTACTCATGAGAAAGGAAATTTTACCAAGTGCTCAACGAGACGAAGGGGAGTTTAAATTTTGTGAATTTAATTTTCTTTTTCCTTTTCTTACTCTGTAGTTTTACTCTTTTTCCATCTCACTTTTATGTTTTTCTTTAATATATACGATATCTTGTCGCTCTCGCATACCATTGCGATGACAGAATGAGGGTTGGGTGAGGAAGAGATCGTTGGAGAAAACTTGCGCGAATGCTTTTGCTGACATGGCAGAAGCCGAGAGAAAATCCTCAATTTCGTTCAAAGTTCGAGCGTGCACCGTATCTTTGGCACTTATCATGAAAGAGCAAGACGACGAAGACGACAACGCAATCTCTAGACATGCAAAGAGGATTCACAGACGATTAAACGTCACCAAAAAATTTTCCATCGTCCAGACGTTTGCTTCTCACAGGTATTTAGTAATTTGATAGACGGTATTATTATGAAACTAATATTTTTGAGTAAGAGATATTCTGAGTGTTTGGACGAAAAATGATAGGGAGATCGATGTAGTAAAAGAGAGGAAAAAGCAATATTAAATTCCCAATTTACTATACACAGAAAATTGAATGACAGAGCTTAAAAAATGATATAAAAATTTGTTTTTTTTTTTTTCTTTCATTAAGCCGCTGATATAACCACATTTACATAAACGAATAGAACTATCCCGAGATGAAAAATAAAAATTCCAACAAAAAAAAACCTCGCCATATTTTGAACATAAAAAAATATAATGAACATCGTGAAATTTTAATTTAATTTTTCATCTAAATTTGTTTAATCCTCAAACTTGATAAATTCTATTTTTTCTTCTCGTGATTTTTAAAATAAATAAATTGAATTTTTTTTTTTACGACACTGTATTTTGTCACAATATCTCACATTACCTTCATACTACTTATAAAACACATACGTATACATATATGTGAAAAGAGAATCCTCCGTAGTCTAACAGATAGTTGGAGTAATCCTCGAGACCACATCACCTGTCTCGGTTTACTCTAATGCATTTGCATAATCTCTATACCCCCGTAAGTATATACATATACATATATGCCTATATACACATTCTATATACATATAACCAACGAGAGTATGCGCATAAGACGTAAATAAACCCTCAACGAGGATATATATACGTATATGAATGTGGGATATATATAAAATGTAGTTTTAAGGCTTCAACTTTAGATGGGGCTTTGACTTTATCGTCGGTGTTGCTGGGCTAAAGGAGTTTCCGAAGCTCTCGACCGTCGTATCCATGGAGAATACAAAAGATATTTCCATTCATCCCTCTTTGGCTCTTTGTATACTGCCTCATACTGCCACCACTACTGTTCGCCATATATATCCGTTCATCCAACATGTATAAATAATATGTTTTTACATATCCATGATGATGCTTTTTCATATTTATTTTCATTTTTCATAGGCACACAGATTCGTCTACATAATATTTTTTTGCTGACCAAAGAAAAAAAAATATATAAATAAATAAATATATAAATAAAAAATTCGATTTATTCGAATGTAAAATAAAATAGTGAAGAAGAAAAAAAAAAAAGTGATAGAGGCAGAAAAATGTTTGTCCACTGACCAGAATGCTGAACAGCTGAGGGATATTTCACATATACATATCTACCTATGTATACATATATATATATATATATATATATATACATATATATATATTATATATACGAACCAGTGCGTAAAATCTTTTGATGTCGTTTGCAAAAAAATATATTCCATGTGATAATATCTTTGACCCATGCCATTTTATATTACATGCAATATATTTCCATCATGGAAATCTTATACTTGTACATATATGTATATAAATATATGGTATATAATATACATATATATATTTGAATATAAGTTATGTAATAATTATGATAATGTAATGACTAATTTGATTAACTGTCCATTAGATCAGCATGTGCTTGTTGTATCCATTAATAGGCTACGTTCGTACTCTCGAGAGGATCATTTTCGCTAGGTGTCCATGTCAAGGGTGGTAACGCCTCTATCTACCATAATTTGTGATGATAATACGCGAATTATACGCATGCTACATGTATCAACGTGTGGCATTTCTACTTGTACTTGCTGTATTTACATAAATGTCTATCTCATCATCATCATTATCATCATCATCATCATCGTCATCATCGTCATACGTGTCTTTAACCTTAGATAATTAATGTAATATTACCAACATGTTGACGCACATAAGTTTTATAATCTCGGAATAATTATTGTATTAAATATACTTATTGTAAAAAACAAAAAGTTGTATATGTATGGGAAACTTTTTTATTATTAATTTTAATGAAAAAAGTCACTCTTTATAAAAAGTTCTGCATGATATGAAACTTGAAATACGATTATCGAATATCAAATTTTTTAAGCCAAATAGGAGGGATGTTGAAAAATCTGAATTTTGCTCAAGAGTAAAGTACCTTTATTTGTGATATAATTGAAAATTGTCATCAATAAAAGGTGATTAGAAGTGAAAATTACGTTTAAATATCCAATTACATCTATCTACGATGAAGTTTTTTAAATAAATCGAACTTGAAAAAATTTTTTAAAATAATAAAACCTGATTTTTATCGTAAACAGGTGTAATTGGATATTTGAACGTAGTTTTTTATTCTGATCAACTTTTTTTTATAACAATTCTCGATTATATCAAAAATTAAGGTACTTTACTCTTGAGCGAAATTCAGATTTTTTCACATCCCCCGTATGTGGCTCAAAAAATTTAATTTTTGATGGTTATATTTTAGGTTTCAGACCATGCAGAACCTTTTATGAAGAATGAATTTTTTCGGTAAAATTAATAATAAAAAAGTTTCTCATATGAATAGAACTTTTTGAGACACACTTTATGTTGTAAAATATTAATTTTATTTATTTTAAAGTGTGAATATCACAATAAAATAATGGATATTAAAAATAAAAATAAGAAGAAAAAATAAAAGCACGATGGAATGGCATGTAATCTTAAGATACATGTCGTGTCAAGTGCATAATTGAGCTTCACAACTCAACGGGTTAAGATTATCTGGAAATATCGTGACTTGAGTTGCGGACATGCTACACATAAACCTACTATCATCAAGTGTATATATATTGTTCCACGTTTTGAATACCCTTGCGTTTATTCATGACGCCGCATGCGCACGTCAAACACAACAATACACAAAAGCATGAGAGAAATGATGGAGGGTAGAGAATATGGAGAGAAGGAGAATTGTGGGTCGTGTACTTTATGCATATACGTATACCCAAGGCTTCATTAAACTGTTCTCATCGCGATTAACTAGACGATCGTTCAGCAGAAAAAGGTTACAAGATTCTCTTACACGCTTTCGCTAGAACATTTACACGGTTCACATAAAGAAACCAAAATATATATCCAAATATTAAATGTATAACATGCATAAAAATATAAATTTAAATAATTTCATATTCACTTTTATCATCTTTAATTTAAGTGACTTTTATATACATATATGTATATATGTACATATGTATATGTATATTTATATAAATACAAATATATAACAAATAATATAAATATATGACAATAATATATAATATGAATATTGGGGTGTTTTATTTATAGGTGATATTTTTTTTTTTCGTGCTCAGTGAAAATCTGATGATTTATGAAGAAAAGAAAATATTCCCGTTTAGAAAATAATTTTGAGTTGATTAGAGGGTTAGCTCATTCAAAAATTCGATTTCTCATATGAATAACACGAGAAAATTTTTTTTTTTGACTTCAACTCGATTTTTTGGTGATCAAAAATTTTTTTTTGAAAAAAATGAATTTACAGCTTTTGTAGGGCATTAAATTTGCTACAAAAAAGTTATTGGGCGCAAATGCTCTACGACCAACAGCTTTCGAGTTGTAGAGCTGGAAAGGTGAAAGTTGATTATAATTGACAACAAATTTTCCTCAAACTGGAATTTATTGATTTAACATTAATTATTATCTTACTATGAACGATATAATGCTTAATTAACAATCTGGGAGCTTTATAGAGTTTATTGGGAGATAATAATTAATGACAGATTTATAAATTTCAGTTTGGAGAAAATTTTTTGTCAATTATAATCAACTTTCAGCTTTTCAGCTCTACAACTCGAAAACTCCTAGTCGGAGAGCGTTTACAGTGAATAACTTTTTTGTAGCAAATTTAATGCTCTATAAAAGCTGTGAACATCATTTTTTCCAAAAAAAATTTTTTATTATCAAAAAATCGAGTTGAAGTTGAAAAAAACAATTTTCTCGTGTTCTTCATATAGAAAATTGAATTTTTAAATTCGCTAAGCCTCTAATTAACTCAAAATTTATTTCCTAAAAATGAAACACCCTAATAAATACCTAACACAAACAAATAATACAAATATATTCCACAAATATATAACGTAAAATAAATATATTTAATATAACAATTAATATCAAAATTACTATAATTTCTATAATGTTCTCACAAATGTTATTTATAGAATAAATTAATACACTTCAGTGTTATCATAGATAGGATATATTGAACTTTACACACAACTGAGGAAAAGGTTGCTAAAAACAAATCGATACGAACATGAAGCAAAAGACTTTTGAGATTGCATCAAGAGAAATGTAGTTTGAGAATAGAAAATACAACAACAACTATAACTTCCAAGTTTAGAGTTTGCGCATTTATTCATTCTACCTTTCACTCTTTCTTCATTTCATTTACTGTTGCGCTCTCTCATTTGTTCCATTGCAGTGAAAATTACTTTTGAATTCGCTTTGTTCCGTATCCATTACCGGCAATCTTATGAGCTCTTACCGTAGCTGTGAATTCGATTCGTCACTTCAAGAGTATAAAGGAATATGAAATCAGCCACTCGTGCTTGTACCATCTACTACTGGTTGGATCACCATCAGGCGTCATCGCCACACACACACACACACACACATACAATACTCTGTACTCTATTTAACCTTTATATTTATATATTTAAACAAATGATCTGTATATATATTTATAGATATAAAATGTTTTATATTTTACCGCCCTGAAATCGTATGAGATGGCGACTTTTAAAACCATTGCTGTAACGCCTGAGGGGATGGTCGTCATTGGAGTCACCATCAGACTCAGTGCACACCCTTAATGGCATTCTCACTACGTATTACAGTTGTGGAAAAGCATTTCTCTGTTTTTCCGCATTTCACCCGTGTGCCATAGCATTTTAAAACGAAAGAAACATCTTGCTGTCGTTATACTCAAACATCTGTGGGTGTATATTGTACATGTGAAACCCACTGAGTTTTTTGCCACAATAACCCGTACCATAACGACATAAAGCTCAAGAGTACATATAGATATGACGTTGGAGAATAAGAAAAATTATTGGTTGTTGTATTTTTTTTTTTACAAGCACTTTACAAAGTCAACGTAAAAATATTTGTTTTTTGTTTTTTTTACAATAAATTCTCGAGGTATTATTCCAAGTTTGTTTATACAACGTGAATTATTTATTTAAAATTTATCATTTAATATTATTTATTAATATAAACTTGAAAGTAAAATTAATGTACAAAATATTTTTGTTATCTATTTAAAAATTACAAAAACAAGGATGTTTTTGTTGCAAATAAATTTCTTAATTTTTCGAGGGTTTTTTTTTATGTTACGAGTGAAAAAAAAATTTTAACTCGACTTATTTATTTTTTTTTTTTTTGTAAAAATAACTATTTCTAAAAATAAAAATATGTCAGATTATTTATAGATAGTTATAGCGAATTAACTATGTATGTACATGTATGAAATAGTACTAGCAGAGTTTCATGACAGGCTGCGCCTAAATGGGCAAATCTCCTGCCAACGCGGGTTCAGGTTCAACGTTCCGTATGTGAATTGACACCAAAGCACACAAACTGACACATATACTGGCATACTATTGGACACTATTCGATATCTAACGACCCGTGTTGAGATACAACCAATGGGCTCAATGAACCAACATCAAAATGGTGACACATTTCACTTGTTCTCTGTCCCTGCTTAACAGTACAGTCAAATATATAATACAAATATATATTAGAAATATATAACACAAATAAATAATAGAAATATGTAATACAAATATATAATATAAATATTAGGGTGTTTCATTTTGAGGTGATATTATTTTTTTGTTGGTCTGTGATCGGTGAAAATCTGATAATTTATGAAAAAGAAAAGATATTCGTGTTTGGAAAATAATTTTGAGTTAATTAGAGGCTTAGTTAATTTGAAAATTTGATTTCTCATTTGAATAACACGAGAAAATTTTTTTTTTTTTGACTTCAATTCGATTTTTTGATGATCAATAATTTTTTTTTGGAAAAAATGAATATACAGCTTTTATAGAGGATTTAATTGTCTACAAAAAAGTTGTTCACTGCAAACGCTCTTGGACTAGCAGTTTTCGAGTTGTAGAGCTGGAAAGGTGAAAGTTGATTATAATTGACAACAAATTTTCTTTAATCTGGAATTTATCGATCTGACATTAATTATTATCTTACTATAAACGCTACAATGCTTAATTAATGATATAGGAGCTTTATTGAAATTATTGTAAGGTAATAATTAATGTCAAATCAATAAATTCCAGTTTAAAGAAAATTTTTTGTCAATTATAATCAATTTTCAGCTTTTAAGCTCTACAACTCGAAAACTGTTAGTCGGAGAGCGTTTACGGTAAATAGCTTTTTTCTAGCAAATTTAATACTCTATAAAAGCTGTATATTCATTTTTTCCAAAAAAAATTTTTGATTATCGAAAAATCGAATTAAAGTCGAAAAAAAAAATTTTCTCGTGTTATTCATGTGAGAAATCGAATTTTTGAATTAGCTAAGCCTCTAATTAACTCAAAATTGTTTTTCAAACAGGAATATTTTTTTTCCCCCATAAATTATCAGATTTTCACTGATCACAGACAAAAAAAATAATCGCCTAAAAATCAAACACCCTAATAAATATATAATAAAGAAAAGTAACCAAATATGAGCTACCATTTTGTTTTTGCCTCAAAAATAAAAAAACTATTAAAAAATTAACCATTTATTGACGTCAAAATAATCACACATACATTTTTAAACAGCAAAGTAACACTTTCATCTTCTTAATATTATAATATATTATTAAATTTAACATTAAACACAATATCATTAAATATCATTGTTACTAGCCCACATTAAAGCACTAGCCCACATTTATTTACTTTCCTCTATGTATTATATACATTTCTATATACATATATAAGTATTAAATTCAACGTAACTATACATAAAAATATCAAGATATTTATCTATACAAAAATCATCACGTATTATAAATTTCCCTAGTAGATTTCCTCAATCAATATAAATTTACATTCACATTCACATTGTATACTACTAACTCTAATAGAGTAAGTTGAAGGTTTACAAAGTTTCCATTACGCATTGAGGATTATCTATGCGCAATCGGTGATGATTGCTTTCACCTCTATCTCTTCCCATTCTCTCTCTAGTCTTCCTTTCTCACCAACTACACTTTCCATCACCTCTTCTCTTCATTTGCGCCTCGAGGGATTCATGCGAGACTTGAATGTCAGACTTGTGTGGTCGAGCGTGAGAGGCTGCTTGTTGGAAACTGATACGCGCGCATTATGTTCATACATACATACATACATACATACTTATATATATAAATACTTATACTGAGTGACGGCTCGAATGGCGAAGGAATACGTGCCAGGTGTATATCCTTCCAAGTGAAGACCTCAGGGGTTATATGCCTTCTAAAACCAGCCCTTCTCCAATATCGCATTGATCCAAGATATATGGTGTATACAATGTATTATATTCTATGTAATATACCGATATATTAAAGCGTACATATATGTACGAGTATGTTCAACTGTATGAAAAGTTTTAGGCCCGCTGGCGCACATCATCATTGAGAAACACGTTTTGCACTCATGCGTTTGGAATTTTATCTTCTTATATAATATGTTTGAACAAAATTTTTGGATTAAGAATTATTTTATCTGTAAATATTAATTATTATTTCTCAAATTGATGAAATAATAATAGTGGCATTGGAATATATATATTTTTATTTGTACTTTAGAACAATTTTAATTATTCAGATTTGTTTCAATTCATTTTTTTATTTTTTATTTTCTTTTTTATTAGGACAATTTATTAAAAATGTCTGTCATCCACAGTGGACTATGTAAATTGAGGTGTGAATGAAGTTGACAATTCAACGTAGGTAGAATTTAACGAGACATTTTTTATTGGAGTCGAACGTCAATGGCAATGTGGCTATTCCAAAATCTACATTACAAATTCAAGTGTAAAATCAATGTGACTCTTTCTATATGTTATTTTTCTTTTTTCTTTGTTTTTATTCGAGTTCGCGTGTGCCCTATAATATTACAAGGACACTTTGTGTGCATTCAATGTTCGACCTATACGATTTCTTGACAGACCTCAAAAGTCGTTACTTTTACTATCTATTCTTTATCTTTTTCCCATTTTTTCCTTTTGCCATTCTTCGTGCTTTACCACAATTGTTGAATTCAAGTTTTCGCGAGTGTTCACCATGCAAAGTGGCCTCTCAAAAATTCATCGAATGCAAGTCAACCAAGTGCTACATCACCACTACTTCAAACTATTTTCTTGCACAACCATTTCCTTTTTATTCTACTCTTTTCTTCCATTACTAATTCATTATTTATTTACTTCTTTATTCACTTCTGACGACTAGACTTTTCTACTTTATATATTTATTTATTTATTTTGTATTTTTTTGTTATTCTTTTACTGTATTTACAAAACGAATGTATATATATATTATTCTCTGATGCTGTATAATAACTGGAGAATAGAGAGGATTGGAAGCGCTTGTACAATCTGCATAATGAGCAACCACGAAAGGAGGTAAAGCAAAAATAATAAAAGAAAGAAAAGAAAAAAAAAAAAAATTGCTGAAAGGCAGGAAGAAGTGGCACACAGTGAAAAGTCTCATCCCGTATAACGACACGATGACGAGTTACTCCACTGCATGGCAGAGAATTCTCAGCGAGAAAATGTCCATGGTGGTTTTGTCATCGTTGCACTAATGTCATAATTAAAAACGAGAAACGTAGACGGAAATTGTTGGGCGTTGAGGTGCCGGATGTAATTTAAAATTTTTAATATTCTACAGATCACATTTATTTCACCGAGTTTTTAATGATAATTGTACTGAAAATATTAAATATATCATACAACATAATCAAATAAATATTGTACGTTTATTTATTTATACAGCAATATATTTTTTTTTATTTTTTAATTCAAAAGAGTAAATATTTTCAATAATAATTTTATTTATGCTAACGAATGACAGATTGTTACATTATCATTAAGATTATCGACATTATTTCATGATAATTAAAAAAAAAAAAAGTACAAAATTAATGAAAAAAATAGTGAAAGAAAAGAAAATGTGCTATTTGCAGGCGCGCAATTTTCATGATGATGCACTGCTTTTGCGTCAAAGTAAATCGCTGGACGAATGGCGTTGGAGTTAATGAAAATAACGACCGAGGATGAGAGCAAGAGCTTTTCTCATTCATTTATAAAGAAGCGAAAGAAAAAAAAAAAAAAAGAAAAATATTTATAAAATGAAAACAACGATCATCAGATTTTTTTCCGTCGAGATTTAGTATAGAAATAATAAAAGTAAACATCAGCAACACAATAAAATAAATAACATTCACGTAATTAATTTCTTTTTTTTTTTTTTTCATATCTACATTACATTAAAATTTTTAATTGCTTCGAAATTTATTCTGCTATTAAAATAAAAAATGAATCATAACCATTTCCCAGTAGATTCAAATCTAAAACTCAATTACCGACGTCCGAATATAATTACGTTAATTTCATTTCATTATAAAAATGATTATTCAACAAATACGTTTGAAAAAAAAAAATATAAAATATATAAATAAAAAAGTGCAAGCATTCGTTTTTAATACCAACCACCACTACCATTCTCATGCTCATTCAAGTTTTATCGGTACATTAAAGCTTCACCGTCGTGCAATGACCGCAGTATTAAGTGAGATGAGATAAAAAAAAAAAAACGTTGGAGAGAAGCTCTGGTATAATGTTCACGTGAGAGAGTCCACTCGATAATTTATTTACCCCATATAAGCCAAAGGGCCAAAGGAAAGAGAAATTGAAGAAGAGAAAAATCAAGATACACACACACACATATATATATATCTACATGATAAAAAGTGAGATGAAAAAAAAAAGTGTACACGTCGTGAGAAAATTGTAAAACGATAAAGAAGTGAAAAAATTCGATAAAATGCAGCACTATAAAGCTGCGCGCTTTTCTCTACAGCTTTCAACGAATATACTTTAATGTTTAAGCAAACGCTCAAGCTTTAACTGCACATAAACATAAACATTAATAATAAATCGCCATGTTAGTAACAGAAATATTAAAAATTATTTCACAGTATATTAATTTCAAAATATAATTTACTTTCAAACTAATTGTCCGAAATATATTAAAAAAATTCATGTTTATATGTTTAATCTTGCATTTTTATTGAGCTTTTACAAGCTCTTATTGAACTAAAAAATTATTTTATATATTATAAATTGCATTATATTACTTTGTGAGTATTTAAAATATCGTATCAAATGTTAGATTAATTTCTTTTTCTTTATTTATTTATTTTTTTTATTGAGATATTTTTATTATATTTATATTTTATTTGTGAGTTTGAACATCTCATCAAGACGTCTGAGCGTGTATTTCTTCATCCACTAGATACACTACACTCAAGTGTCACCTTTTATTCTCTTTGGGCAAATGTCAAGAGTACAGACAAGACTCATATTAAAATTATTCAATGATACTTATGACATACACACGCGGTGAAGTTCCCAATTATAGTCTCACCAAAGACGAAACGAATGTGAAATAAAAGCAGACAACGACCCCTATCTTAACAATACACACAAATAAATAACTACAACATTATTCAGTGAAGTCACGTGTTAAAGGGAAGAACTAAAGTACACTCAGAGCTCAAGCTATCATCAAGTGAAACTCATTTGTATATCCGCAGAATTTCTCACACTAAATATATGCATGGATATTAAATGTAGTATTGAAATACATAAACATACATATATACGTTTTAGTTTCTTGTCTGCGTTATGTTTTTGTAGGGACAAGACATCAAATGTGACAACAAACCACCCTCTTTGCATATTTTACTCGTATATTTTACTGCAGTGTCTGTGGATGCCTTCAGGGGAATTAGCTGTCGACTCGAGATCGTGCATGGGATCATATTCAATGGGGTATAAAGTGCCACCACCTTTCCTTCGTCAAAGTGTCTCGATTGTAGGGACTGAGGAGAGGATCCACTAACGGCGTACAAATATAACGCGCATAAAAATATGTTGTGTATGTAGTTTTATCAAAAATATATTTTTACTAATGGTAAAAATTCAGTTATTTTTAATTTTAGGATATTATATTATATTTTTCAAGTGGATGAAGTACTTGGATAATATTTTATAGAGCTTTATTATAGTTTGGTGGAAATATATATTGTTGAATATATTTATTTTTCGTGTTTATTTTATTTATAATACTATTTAATTATTTTTTTTTATTAGGAAAAATATGAATTTGTTTATTTATTTATTTGTTTATTTGTTTATTTGTTTATTATAGTTTGGTGGAAATATATATTGTTGAATATATTTATTTGTTGTATTTATTTTATTTATAATACTATTTAATTATATTTTTTTATTAGGAAAAATATGAATTTGTTTATTTATTTATTTGTTTATTTGTTTATTTTTTTATTATAATTTGGTGGAAATATATATTGTTGACTATATTGATTTGTTATGTTCATTTTCTTTATAATACTATTAAATTTTTTTTTAATAGGAAAATTATAGATTTTTTCATTTATTTATTTGTTTATTCGTTTATTTGTTTATAATAGTTTAGTGGAAATATATATTGTTGACTATATTCATTTGTTGTGTTTATTTTATTTATAATATTATTTAAATATTTTTTTTTTATTAGGAAAATTATGAATTTGTTTATTTGTTTATTTGTTTATTATAGTGGAAATATATATTATTCAATATATTTATTTGTTGAGTTTATTTTATTTATAATACTTTATAATTATTTTTTTTCATTAGGAAAATTATGAATTTTTTCATTTGTTTATTAGTTTATTTATTTATTATAGTGGAAATATATATTATTCAATATATTTATTTGTTGTGTTTATTTTATTTATAATATTATTTAATTATTTTTTTTTAATAGGAAAATTATGAATTTGTTTATTTGTTTATTTGTTTATTATAGTTTGGTGGAAATATATATTGTTCAATATATTTATTTGTTGTGTTTATTTTATTTATAATACTATATAATTATTTTTTTTCATCAGGAAAATTATGAATTTTCTCATTTGTTTATTTGTGTATTTGTTTATTTGTTTATTATAGTTTGGTGAAAATATATATTGTTGAATAAATTTATTTGTTGTGTTTATTTTTTTTAAAACACTATTTAATTATTTTTTTTTTATTAAAAAAATTATAAATTCATAATTGTGAAAGTCGCATTGGTTTAATATGATTTTTTATTTTTTACTGGTAACTTTTTTAATTGTAGGGTGATTTTATTTTTTATTTATTGAGTATAATAGATAGTTTGGATAAATTTTTTTACTGCAAATATAATTTTTTTTAATGAAAATTACGATGACTTTTCTCATAGTCTGGAAATTTTTATAAATTTATTTATGTATATTTTATATTTAGAAATGTATCTATGGTGGATTAAGCTAAATATTTAAAAGTGCTTTGGTAATGGTGAATGAAAAAAAGTATAGAGAGAGAGCACTATGGTGAATGCTGGACCAATGGTAAAACTTGAATTCCAGTGAGGATACGGTGGTACACGATAAATGCACCCGGTGCTCGTTCAACCTTATTTTTCGGTGGAAAAAAGTTTCCTCATCAAAGCACGCAGAGAACGAAGCACCAGTTCGCAAACTTTGACTAGCAAATTATGGTACAAGTAAAGTTATAAATTAAAAGCGTTGAGAAACTTGTAGAAAATTAAAATTTTCGAGATTCGCTTATTATTTAACATATTATTTTTTTTTTCTCCTTTGTAGTTTTATTTTTATTAAATAATCTATCGAGGCATTTTTCTGCAATTGTATATGACTAGAATACATCGTGTTCAAGCGCACTTTCATAAAAAAAAAAGAGAGTTTATAGTAGCACAATAGAATAAAAAAAAAAAATAAATAAAAAAAACCATCTGAAAAACAAAAAGTAGAAAGAGTTTGGTTCAATCGAAAGTTCTCATAATTTTTGCAAGCTTCAAAATAATTATATGTATATTTGTACCATTTTAATTTCAACAAAATAATAATTTAGTATCATAAACACATTAAAATTTAAATTAATTATCAAACTAAAATTCGTTCAATTCAAAAAAATAAATATACAAATACATAATAAATAATAATAGTTATACATTTATAAAAAAAAGCCAAAATAATCTCCTAAATATAGAGATTAAATATCTCTTTGAATAAATATTCAATAGATACCGTATTCATAAAAAAAAAATAAAAAAAAATAAAAAACTTTACAAAATATTTTTTTTTCTTATTCAGAATTTAATGAAAAAAAATTCTGGTTTTCACTCCACAGCATTATTATCACGCAAGGTATTGAAAGCTGTTAGTTACATGTGACGAGAGCATAAAGCAAAATTAACTAACATATCAAAAGTTTTGTAAAATTGAAAAATTGAATTTTTCCATCCGATTTACCCTGGGCGCACACTTCGGTAATTGGTTACTCAAACACGCAAATGAATTTGCTTTGTGCGCATGTTTTATATATCCATTAAACAACCCCGACTGAATTAGGGATAGGTAGGTAAATATAGATATATACATACATATAATACTGGCACAGCTGTCAAACAATTTGAAAAAATTTTCGTCGTTTCTGAAACCCTGAGCTTTTGAGAGCTCATTAAAGTTTGTGGGCCACAAGCCTTTTATAAGACAAGTTTAAGCGGCCCAATGCGATGAAATTTAGCTCGAGCACGCTTCAATGCATTCATACAGTGTATGAAAAATAAAAAGTGATTCATTGATCATATACAAATTTCATGAAATATGAAAGAGAAAAAAAACAAACTAGCAAAAATCAAAATGATAAATTTAATTTCCTTTCAACATAACTCTCGTCATATTATTGTTAAAAAATAAATAGATTAAAATTTTGACACGTAATTTAATTCCAAAATCAAATAAACCAAATGCATATTCAGCATTTTATAAAAATAAAAAATAATTGTAAAAAACAAAAATGATAAGTGATAAAAGTTGAGGTTTTATATAAGACCAAAACGCGCGTGATCAATCTTCCTGATGGTGAGGTCTAGCGTGAAAACAGATAGGGTTTTAGTATAGTACTAATTTTTATAGAACGTCGTATAAAATACGAAGCAATTTTGCTGGTACGAGCAGGCCGATAACATGCGTCTCGTGGCACACCTTAGAAAAAAAAAAACCCCAAACCCCATTCACAAGAAGATTTTCTTTGTCTCCTTCGACCCTGGTCTAACCCATAAATTCCTTAAACTCTTATTCGTTTCTTTTTCCCCCTATGTTTTCTCCCTCTTCTCTCTTTCCCACAGATTCTATTCGCTCTCATGATTTCTCCACATCCCCCGTATATAGAATTGCCCGATGGTCCACGCTCTCAGATATTTCCAAGCAACATTTTTTTTTTTTCTTTTTTCTGGTGAAAAGTTCTGAATTAAATTCCCCGCTATTTCGTTTACTGGCTTTTAGAGATAAAGACGAGAGAATCCTTGGTGTTGAGGATTGAGAACTTGGGGTGCAGACCTCGGATCATATCTGTATATATACATGTACGTTTAGATACCTATATACACAGATATATGTATGTAGTTTAGTATAGAGAAACAGTCAGAGGGTGGCGCTAAATGTTTGTAGGAAAGAAAAGATTTGTATACATTGATGAAAGTTTGAATTGACACACTAAGTGGCACAAAGGGAAAAAATTAATCGAGAAGAATCAGATGAACGATAGAAAGATAAAAATAAGTTTTATATCGCTACGTGTAAAACTTTTATATTGAACAAATCACCAGAAAAATAAAAAAAGAAAAGAAAAATAAAAAAAGTAATATTTCTTTATTTATTTTTTTTCATTCTATAATTTTTTTTTTTATTTTTATTTGCCTCGCTCTATCTTTAATAATATATTTAAATAAAACACAATATATATAAGTCGGATTATCTACAATGACAATGACGAGTATACTATAATGCTCAATACTAAATATGCTAATGAGTTTCGACACGTAGGAAACCAATAGTCATCAATTATTCTGAATAATCGTATGCAAATAGGACACCAGTGTAGGCAATTAATGTCACTATTTGCGGAAGCTTATCCCTTGTGCACTAAACGTATATACAAACCTACCACGCAATGCATCCCTTTATACATTGCACCCTCCTTCCATGACAATTGTATATTTGTCGTCACATAACCAAGCACGCTGGGAATTCGACAAACACGTGACACTGATCAAACCTCACGCTCACTGCTGTCATATAGGTCGCGGGGTCGTATGGACTTGGCTCTCATACATATTTGCTAAAATTTACCTTTCAAAGTTTGAATATATACGTACATATATGTATATTCCGGAATATTAACAGTCAAAATGTCAATTGAATATTTTATTTTCACCATTTTATCCCCCTTTTTTTGTTTCTTTTTCAATTAATTGAATAAAGAATTTACATTTCAGTATTATTGACACAAATGTCAAGTGTTATCGAAATAATTAAATATATATTTTTTTTTTAAATATTAATGAGTGTATAGTGAAGGATATTGATTATGATGATGATGATTATGGTGGTGTAGAGTAGGTACTTAGCAGATAATTCTATGCTTCAGCTTAACTATGTATTACATAATATAAAATACTTTGGTGACTGGGGTTTTTGCTATCCTTCATTTAACCTTGAATTCCAGCGCTTTTAAAAGCGCGGAATGCGAATGAAAAAAATAAATAAATAAAAGAATGAAGGAAAAAGAAGTGTTGGAATAAAAAATATATATATTTACACATTTGGGTAATTTATAACAACCGATATATCAGTCTCGACCCTTTCTCTGGGAGTAAAAGAAATTATTTTGTGAAAAAGTCCAACGCTGGATTTACGTGCTCACTGTATTTACGATTGTGTCGACATACATTCTATGTGTGTGTGTGTGTGTGTGTGTGTGTATGAATATATATTTATATTTATTTATTTGTTTATTGTATCATATACACTCACACTGTAAAAATTTATGCAATGCAGAGTATCGTTTTTCATTTTGATGTTACCACATTCAGATATTGCTCTCAATAATGAAGAGAGGAAATAAAAATTTCTACACTAGTGAAAGAAATTAAAAGGACAAAAAATTTTCCGAAATTATTTCGTGTTTTTTGATAGGCTGTATTTAAGTGAAAAATAGACATATCGAGGTTTTTTAAAAAAGGAATTGAAGCTGGATACACAAGCTATCCAATCCAATTAATGGCTCAGCTGAAAAAAATTTTTCCAAATTTGTGAACTCAAAAAAAAAAAGAAACAAAATTTGCGAATTTTTTTTTTTCGTGCTATTTCTCAGGATTACGTCATAACGGTGACTTCTGAAATTTTGACATGAGATCTAAAAACTAGAGTATCAGAGCTTCAAAATGCTTTTTTTGAAAACTCGATACGACCATTTTTCACTGAAATACAGCCTTTCAAAAAAAACCAAAAATTTCGGAAATTTTTTTGACCCTTCAATTTTTTCCACTAGTGTATAAATTCTCGCTGTAATATTTGTTTCTTCTCTTTTTTTTCACCTTTTATTGGTTAATTTAAACTTTCTGTCACGCAATTTGAAAATAAAAAAGTGGAATTTAATTCGAGAAAATTTTTCATTGCAATATAACCCAATTATATTACCAGCGAATGAAGCGTTACAAGATTTATATTACGTAGCAGTGAAAATAGCTTTGAGCTTTGAGTTGAAAAGTCAGTTGATTTATTTTTGTTAGTTTTATTTTAATTATATCATAAAATTATCCTCTGATGTAAAATTACAAACAGAATATAAACTCAAGTTAATTTGTATGTGAAAATGACGCCAAAGAATATTCGCGCAATAAATAAAAATGAAATTTCCTTCCTCTTATACTTTTATAACCCAAATCAAATTAATAGATAAAAAAATTTTCTCATCTTAACTATTAAATTATAAAAAACAAAAAAAAGAAAAAAATAACAACAAGCAAAAAACTTTGTTGAATTAATTTTTTTATGTACTGGAATAAGAAACAGTCACTGAATGTATCGTATATCAACGGGTTGGTTTAATCCACGAGGATGGTATGCATCTCTCTAGTGTGTTGAGGGAAATAGAAATAAAAACTTGCAGAAATGAGGACACAGAGAAAAAAGGAATAGAGTGATTTATAGTATAACAGTAGAGAAAACATTCACACAGGGACTTTTGGAATAACTAAACGACAAAACCCAACGCACATTTATGCCAAAGTTTCAATGAGAAATTTGATAGTATCCAATGAAAACATTGAACAAATTCCCAATCATTTATATTTATATAAATATATGTTTGTATGTAATTTTACTTTTTTTATACAAGCTTTTATACTTTTTTCTGTTTGTTCATGTTGAGATCACATGATACAAAGCGTGTATAAAGTAAATAACTATAAGGGAAAATACTGTAGAGTGTCCATCAACTTTCACGCAATAGTTGTCCCACAGTATCTCATTTGCCAACCATTGTTTCGATGATAGCAAATTTCATGGTCGAATAACCATTCAGGAAACCACTTTTTGGTAAAACAAAAGTTGAACATGTGATTTTTGTACCGTGAATAACGCGTTCAGACATTATTTTTATATTTATTCATTCATTTTTATGTTTCTTTTATCCTTATTCAGAACATGTGTTGACATATTTCCGATAGACATTCAATTTACGAAAATTGAGAAACAATAAATCATTGTATGTGACATATTATGGAAAAATCTAAATATTTCTATTCCAATAAAGAGTTGCGGATAAAATATTAAAAGGATATATGTTTATGACATATTATAATTCTCAACTGAAATAAATGCGATGAATATTTTTTTTTTTCTTTCTTATTTCATTCATTTTTATTTATTCTTTTTATGACATTTCATAAAAATTTCTCGGATATTTAATATATGTGAAAAAGCTTTAATGAATTTCCAATAATTTTCACCTGCACTTCTCGTCCATTCTGTTTTATTTATAATATGAACAAAATACAATTTCCGTTCGAATGAAAATAATTATTCATTTACATAAAAAAAAAAAAAAAAAAAAAATGCCATATGTGCAAATTTAAAATTAGCATGCGCTTTCGAAATTATTTTTAAAAGCTTTCCCAATCGATATCAAAAATAATATTATAAAAAATTTCCATGTTTATGGATAGATATAAGGGTGTTTTATTTTTAGGCGATATTTTTTTTTGTCTGTGATCAGTAACATTCTGATAATTTATAGAAAAAAAAATATATTCCTGTTTGAAAAAAAATTCTTAGTTAATTAGAGGCTTAGCTAATTTAAAAATTCGATTTCCCATATAAATAACACGAGAAAATTTTTTTTTTGACTTCAACTCGATTTTTCGGTAATCAAAAATTTTTTTTGAAAAAAATGAATATACAGCTTTGGTAGGGCATTAAATTTACTACAAAAAAGCTGTTCACCGCAAACGCTCTCCGACCAGCAGTTTTCGAGTTGTAGAGCTTGAAAGATGAAAGTTGATTATAATTGACAAAAAATTTTCTTCAAACTGGAATTTATTGATTTGACATTAATTATTATCTTACAATAAACGCCATAATGCTAAATCAACAATGTAATGGCATCAAAAAAAAATTTTGATTGCCAAAAAACCGAGTTGAAGTCAAAAAAAAAATGAAAAATCAAATTATTGAATTATCTAAGCCTCTAATTAACTCTGAATTTTTTTTCCAAACGGGAATATTTATTTTTTTCGTATAAATTATCAGTTTTTCATTGTTCACAAACAAAAAAAAATATCGCCTAAAAATAAAACACTCTAATAAATATCTATCTACACAAAAATAATTGACTCGTAAAACAATCGTTTTTGTTTTTTTCTCTTGCATGAAAATAAAATATTTGAAAAAGTAAAATAAAAGCTTTGAACACCTGCAAAGACTTTAACATTACAATCATACGTTGTACCACTTGTTTTCTCGCTCTGTCTACAAAAAAATAAATGGTTGAAATAATAGAAAAAATGATGTATCGCTACTGATAACGTGCTCGGGAGCTTTTATTGCCACCTTGAGACTAAGGAGCAATAGTAAAAGCGGAAATGCCTCCGTCGGGTCACGTTGCTATTACTACCACCGATTTCTAACACACGGATGACCATATACACAGGACATAGCAAAGAGTCCGCGGATCCTTGCACAAATTCTCACGACACAAAAGACAGAGAGTTAAGACTTGTCGTGCGCGCACGGGACAGGACCAAACACGTTTGTTTCCCTCTCACAGGTTCATAAATTTTTCCCTTCGTTTTTTTTTTATACATATACAATATATATGTATATATATATATATAGCACAACGATCGTGATTCTTTTACGTGCTCTCCAGTGACCAGAAGCAATTGTCCCACAGCAGCAATTTACTCAATGCGATTTTTATTTTATAATAAATATCGAAAATAATAAATATTTATTATACCAAGTGTATTTATGAAATAAATTTCAACGAGTTGAATTCACTAAATGATTGAGCGATAATAATAAATTTGACGTTTGATATTATTTATTTTGAATATACATTTAATTTATTTCCATCAAGTTTTTAATGTTGAATTAATTTTTGATTTATTAAATGACAATTTAAGTGACAATTAATAAGACATAATGTTCAGATAATTGATAATTTAATTTCTCAAAGTTCTGGCTTACTTTTATAAATGCTAAATTAACGTCACTTGTTTCGTAATTTGTAATATAAGATTTTTTATGTGTACGGGAAATAAAAAAAATTATTTCATCAATTGTTCCAAAGTATAAAGAGCAATAAAAAAAAAAAAACAAAGAGCAATGAAAATCTCAACTGAAAGAAACTAATTCTTTCAATGTGAAACAATAGCCGGGTCTTAAGCGTAAAAATATATTTTTAATTTAAAAAAAATAGTGCTTGCAGTAATATAATTTGAAATAAAATAAAATAATAAAAAAAAAATATGCCAACGTGTTAACGAAAAATCCCAAAAAAATTTATCTACAAAAGAATTATGAGAATAAAGTTTAATATTGATTAAACAGGAAAAAAAAAAATGTGCACACAGAGTACCAAGTCAATTGGATGAAATTTTAGAAACTTTAAGCTATGTTCCCGCACTATATTCTTTCGTATTTATTTATTATTTATTTTTATTTTTTTAAATTGGCCAATCGCCCAAGACTCGATTGCCGACGCGCTTCCGCGTGCTCTGGTGCTTTGACATCAGGGCTTGAAGGATCTTTCATTTTCTCTTTCTCTTCTTCCTCTATTTCATCTTCCTTTTCTTCCTTTGCTTCTCTATTTACTTCTCTCTCACTAGCAATGTTGCTCAAACCCATTCCCAACCTCATTTCTCTTTATACCAACCGCATCGTCGTCAAATCGAAAAGTTGATACTGACTCTTTTGAGCTCCATATATACATACATACATATGTATATATGTATACAGACATATTTGCTATATAAACGTACGTCTAAAGCTTTATAGTAACTATCAAGATACAACTTTAATCGATGACTTACATTTTGCCTTTTGCAGTCACATAGAGAAGTTGCAAATGCCAATTTATATACATGGATGACAGAATATACATTCGTACTCCTTTGACGTTGAATAAATTGTGATTTGAATTTCACACAGTCATTGATCATTTTATATAGATTATTTATTTGTATTTATATTAACTTTGGGTTATTTGATAAAATTTGATAATAATATTTAATGATAAATGTAAAATATAATCGTGATAAATTATTTAGAATTATGGAGAGAAAATATAAATTATAAAATGAAGACATGTGAAAATACTTTATGAGAGTTTTTATAACTTAGTGTATGTTGTTGATAAGTATTTGGTTTGTAAGGAGATGCAAAAAGTTAGGAAATAACGAGATAGTCAGTGTAAAAAAGTTCGCACGTTACAAGTACGTATACAGAGAGAGCAATATCGTTCCTTGACTAATAATAATTAACTGTAATTCAACAGCAAGTCAGGGAAAAGGATGATGTCTCTGGGGTATCGTAATAATGAAACTTTTGTTGGGTATAAAACTTTTTGATAGACTATATAACGATTATAGAAAATAAGAAAAATATATATTTATATTTAGGTATATGTATTACTAGGTTGTTTTATTTTTAAGTGATATTTTTTTTGTTCTGTGATCAGTGAAAATCTGATAATTTTTATAAAAAAAAAAATATATTCTTGTTTGAGAAGAAATTCTGAGTTAATTATAGAGGCTTAGCTCATTCGAAAATTCGATTTCCTATATAAATAACACGAGAAAAATTGTAAGATAATAATTAATGTCAAATTAATAAATTTCAGTTTAAAGAAAATTTTTTGTCAATTATAATCAACTTTCATCTTTCCAGCTCTACAACTCGAAAACTGCTGGTCGGAGAGCGTTTACGGTAGATAACTTTTTTATAGCAAATTTAATGCTCTACCAAAAGTTTTCTATTAATTTTCTTCTAAAAAAATTTTTGATTACCGAAAAATCGAGTTGAAGTCGAAAAAAAAATTTTCTCGTGTTATTTATATGAGAAATTGAATTTTTGAATGAGCTAAGCCTCTAATTAACTCTGAATTTTTTTTCAAACGGGAATATTTTTTTTTTTATATAAATTATCAGATTTTCACTGATCACAAACAAAAAAAAATTTTGCCTAAAAATGAAACACCCTAATGTATTATATATATTATTCTATGTATAAAGTGGAATTAAGAAATGCTGTGTATGCGCAAGCCAAGTTAAATTGAATATGTTTATAAATGGTGGTGACACAACTTATTAAAATAAATAGCTGACCAGCTAAATGTAACAATGAAATATATTTTCATATTATTTTTATTTCCTTTTTTTTTTCCACCCCAAAATAAATCCCCCACATGAATAATAATTTTCTGGCATTCAATTTGAAGGTTTTGCCATGACAAAGTAGACATTATATGCATATATTTCAATACATAAAATAATAATAAATGAATTACATAATAAAGTATATAAAAAAAAATTTTTTCCTTATATTTTTTTTGTTTTTAATATTTTTTTATTCATACTTATTTCTTCAGCGACACTCGACTCATGTGAGATTTATTCTGTTTTCTCACTGTACAAAATCCAAAACGTCGTCACCCCTCACGTTTCTTTTTTTTTTTTTCAGTTACTACAGTGTTAAAAATTATTTTAATGAATGCACCCTTGTCCTGTACGACTTTACACCTTTCGCAAAAAATAAAAAAGAACCCCCAACAAACATATATTCATACTGCACCGACTGTTCAACATAAAAAAATAAAGTAAAAAAAGAAAAAAACTAATTTCCAAATTTCCACACATACATTTTGCACTCAACAAAAATAAAATATTAATCATAATAATTCCCATAATAAACAAAAAATTCAACTATCTCCTATAAACAAATATTCTTCATCTCCCTCCCATAAAGCTTGAGCTTTAACATCTCAAATAAAACCACTCAATAAAACTGAATATTTAAATTTTCACTGTTCCACCCTCTAATACATTTTTTTTTAAATTATCTGTTATTAATGTTATTTATAAGGTTCCAAAAATTTTTTACCTTCATCCTTAATATCACAGACATTAACCCAACACATTAAAGCTCTCAAACCACCATGCATATAAATAAATATAAACACAAAAAATATAAAGATAACAAAAAATAAATTTACTTTTATAAAATAAAGTTGGCTACAAATTTTCCAACCAATTTGACGACATCACTTCTTATGTTATACACTTATATACATATGTATATACACATATATACATATATATATATACATAGTTGTATATAAAAGAGACTTGTGATGGTATACACCTGCGCCTATATTATACAAGCGGACTTATGGGACACAATCTGTTATCCGTCAGACAGAGGGAAATAGATAGAGGTGTTTGGTAACTATATGGGTGCTTGTTGGAAATGGCGACATTTACATATATATATATACATATGTATATGTATATATAAGTAGATCCAAGTCTGATAGTATACCACCAAACTCAAATCGGCAAGGCGTGCAGAGGTGATGGTAGTGGTATAAAGCAACTGAGGGAGGAATATCGACGCTCGTTACGATGTCGGGAGTGATTTATCATAATTTACGGCGTCGATTACAATGCGCCACGAAACACACCTATCAACTCTTACTTGATATACATTTTTCATATATTTTTTTTCCCTTTCATTATTATATATACGTATTTTATAAAAAATAATGGATCAAAATCTTTATGTGAGGTAGTTGGATTATCCATGAAATATAATTTACTATATTTTTTGATGATGAGTAGGAATAAAAAATAGTAATATATTTTTTATATTTATGAGAAAAAATGTGACAAGATTTTTGTCTGTTCATGTATTGTTAGAATATTATGTTCAGGCAAAGTATGATAATATTTACTATGGATAATTTTATAGTATTTGATACTTGGAGAGTATATAAAATAAAAAGAGGAGAAAAATCGAGTGGCTGAATGTTTGTCCTGAGATTATATTGTATAGTCATTGAGGCGTGAATTTTACAATATATTTCACCATTTATTTACCGGAGACACGTCAAATTTTCCACCACGTAAACCAAAAATACAAAAGCTCATTCCTCCATCGTTTTTCATTGTATTTAATATTTATATTCTCATACAGCAATTAAATAATATAAACTAAAAGATACTGGTAATAAATTAAAATAAAATGTAGTAAAAGAAAAAAAAAAGGAATAGAAATAAATAAAAAAAACATTTGGCATTGTTTATTTTATTTTTCGAAATGAAGAACATGAAAATTGACGATGCTGCAAAAGAATCAGTTTGCCAAACACGCAAGAGAATTGTGTGGGCAATCACGTTGCTATTCATCGACTCTAATAAAATAAACAAAAAACATCAAGCAACATACAAATCATTTAAAAAAGAAAAAACAAAAATTTTTTTTCTCTTTATCGCGTGTATACGAACCAATACAACGATCAATTGAACAGCTGTACAGCTGCTCGCGTACGTTACTCATGCAGTATACCATGTGACATACATGTATAGACACGCATCCTGGTTAACTGAAGTCTATTCAGTGATTTTTATATACTATGATGAACGCTCAACTAAAAACCATATACACATACGAAAAAATAAATGCAAAAAAAAAATGGTGGATACTATGAACAACCACATGTGACTAACCATCGTAACATGCAGAAAATTTTAAACAATACACATTGTATATAGGTATATATATAATATGTATATGAGACATAAAAATAGTTTAAAATGTTGCATAAATGAAAATATTGTAATAAAAATATTTTCACTTCAATGATTTCAAGAATATAATAATAGATAGTTTTATACTGTTGCCCAGTTGAAAATGTATCGAAACGCACTTTTCATGGACCATTTATATAGACCGATATAAAACAGTGAATCCCATAAGAGATCAGTTGGCAAATCCCACTAACCGTATCGCCAACCAGACTATAAACTTGCGTTACTCATATCCAGTACTTTTTTTTATTTTTTTCCTTTCGCTATTTAGAATTATTTTTTTTTTTTTTTCCTCACAGTGTAAGTATCAATTTTATTCTCATGGATATATGGATGTATGTATATGTATGTGAATGTGTGTTTTTACTACGTTACTTTATGGTGGAGAATATGAAAACTGGTGTTGATGAGGTTGACGTGAAATTTAATATACATCCAAGCATCACAATGAACTCGCTTCATTAAATTGCTAACAATTTTTATTTTTATTTGCCTTCGCGTGTCATTATCAAATGTAAAAAGCATAAATAAATGTGAAAATTATTTTTTCAAAACCCCCACTGGGATACTTTTAGGGAGGTGTGAGAAGATGCCTGTTGAAACCGAAGCTCTTAATATTAATATTAAGAAGTCACTTATTGTGAATTTTGATTTGCGATTTAAATTACATGGAAGAATTTTTTTTTTTTTTATCGTTAGAATATTTTGTAGCTTAGGAATTAATGGACGGATTCAAATGATCAATACATATTTTTATAGGAAATTAAACGCTCTTACAATTTTTTTAGAAGATATCGGAGGTTGAAGTTTGAAGAATTTAACAAAATTTTTTTGTTACTTTTAAATATTATAACTCGTAGATAAATGAATATTATAAAGTGCGAAATATATATTTTTATAGGAAATTTAACGCTCTATAAAAAAGGGCTCTTGTGATTAATCGATTACTCTAACCATTTAAAAGATATTCGCATTCATAACTTGAATGGATAAATTTAAAATATTTATCAAAAAAATATTAAAATCACTACGCAGGGATTCGAATGTGAATATCTTCTAAATGGTTAGAGTAATCGATTAACCACAAGAGACCTTTTTTGTAGATCGTTCAATTTCCTATAAAAATACGTAATGATCATTTGAATCCATTCATTGGTTCCTAACCTACAAAATATCCTAACGATAAAAAAAAAATGTTCCATGTAATTTAAATCGCAAATAAAAATTCACGATAAATGACCTCTTAATATTAATATTAAAAGCTCCGGTTTCAATAGGCATCTTCTCACACCTCCCTAATGGTATCGTGACTCATTACTAAAATAAAAGCAGAATGACAACCAGACAAAACGCTTCCCTGATTTAATAAAAGAAAAAGAAAAAATAAATAATAAAGGAAAGAGACAAAAAGTGGAAAAAACAAATGAACAAATGTCGCAGAAAATATATGTGTGTGTATATTGTACTATATATTCTTTTTGCACATACATACATATATGCACCAATACACTTTCACCTCGCTCGCTTTTTCAAACTTTATCAAAGGTTAATGCATCGACAGCAGCCTCGCAGTAATACCTAGGCTTCTTCTTTGAACCTCGTTGATATAGCTTTTGATCTTTATACCAATCGCGCCAATTAATATCACGAAGAGGAGTGTCTGATGCTGGTGGATGTAGTACTCACACTGAGGTTATTGCCAGGACAACGAACTAATTTTTTTTCCCTTCTTCATATCCCTCATCTACCCATTGTATTTTTTCTTTTTTTTTTTGTTTCTGTCTGGCCCCATCGTTGCTCTTTAATCTCTCATTACAGCCAGGGGGGAAGAAGCCCAATGAGACGAACTCGAGAAATTTTAGATGGGTAGGGGTTTAGTAGCAGTAAATACTAAGTATATATATACATATATAAATATAAATAAAACGAGTAATTTAATACGAAGAAAACGAAAATAGGTACACAAAACATTAGGAAGAGGGGTTAACAGAGAACAAGGATGAAGGAATGAAAGATAGAAAGTAGGATTATTTATTCGTGTTGTATATATGTACAACTCGTGAAAGAGTAACTATAAAACTAGAAGAAGAAGAAAAAAAAATATATATAAAAAATGAAATAAAACTTATAAAAAAAAAAAAAGAAAAATAAAAGCATAAACTTTTTACAAGACTTTGCCTCGGGGAGAAAATGGTTTTTGCGCCATTAACAGAGTGTAAATATATGTATGTATAATACCTGTTCTTTGTCGAGGAGGTATAATGTACACAAAGAACGTTGCGTACGTATCAACTGTGAAAAAATGTAATTGCTGGGATTTTTTACGTTGTAGAATTTTTCATAGCAATATATGAACAAAAAAAAAAAAATGTTAAAATATATTTTCGTCGCTCTTTGATATAATAAAATTCTCGTCAAGAGTTTTACTAATATTACCAAGGCCAATAGTATACCACGACACACTCAACAGTATATAACTAAATTATATATACATATGCATACAGGTGAAATATATAAATGTTTGCGTGTTCAAACCTGTAAATAGAGACCCGGTATAATCCTTTGCAGTTATCACTCGTGAATAGTTTAGTTTAGACTCATATAAAGCTCTATATAAATGTTTATATGTATATCTGTGTATGTGTATGTGTATATTTATATAACACCATGACAAAGAGGTATATAATGTAAAATGTCTCTGGACTTTTCTACGGAACTGAATGAGCCTTGCGTGTTCCGGATGCCATATGTAGCCATCTCACTATCACGCAATGCATATCGGAAGAATTAATTTGACCAATGCCACAATTCTCTTTCCTTTGCGATTGAATCAAAATATATATTTTCTATTTCTATCAACGAATTAAAATAACAGCGACAAATATATGATGATATAATAATTTTAAGCATGAAAATAAAGTGAAAAATAAGTTTGACGAAGAAAAAAAAAATATAGATATTTATTTTATGATTTATAAATAAATTATATTGTTGGTACTGTGTAAAAAAAAATATATATGGCGTTTTATATATATGAGAATGTAATAGAACATACCTATGATTGCGATTAGAAAATTATATTCATTTTTCAAGCTTGAAAATAAAGTAAGAGAGAAATTTTGATGAAGAAAAATAAATATATATTTATTCTATGATTAATAAATAAATTATATTGATAACCCACTATAAAAAAAACATATATAACGTCTCATATAATTGATAATATAATAAAATATATCTACAATTAGGATTAGAAAATTATATTAATTTTTCAAGCTTGAAAATAAAGTTAGAAAAAAATTTGTATGAAAAATTTGATAAAGAAAAATAAATAGATATTTATTCTATGATTAATAAATAAATTATATTGATAACCCACTATAAAAAAACATGTATAGCGTCTTATATAATTGATAATATAATAAAATATATTTACAATTAGGATTAGAGTATTATATTAATTTTTCAGGCTTGAAAATAAAGTTAGAATTAAATTTGTATGAAAAATTTGATAAAGAAAAATAAATAGATATTTATTCTATGATTAATAAATAAATTATATTGATAACCCACTATAAAAAAAACATATATAACGTCTCATATAATTGATAATATAATAAAATATATCTACAATTAGGATTAGAAAATTATATTAATTTTTCAAGCTTGAAAATAAAGTTAGAAAAAAATTTGTATGAAAAATTTGATAAAGAAAAATAAATAGATATTTATTCTATGATTAATAAATAAATTATATTGATAACCCACTATAAAAAAAACATATATAGCGTCTTATATAATTGATAATATAATAAAATATATCTACAATTAGGATTAGAAAATTATATTAATTTTTCAAGCTTGAAAATAAAGTTAGAATTAAATTTGTATGAAAAATTTGATAAAGAAAAATAGATAAATATTTATTCTACGATAAATAAATTAATTATATTGTCAATACAATGTAAAAAAAAAATATAAATGGCGTCCTATACAATTGATAATATAATAAAACATACCAACAATTGCAATTAGAAAATTAAATTAATTTTTCAGCCATAAAAATAAACTAAGAATTAAATTTGTATGGGAAAGTTTGATGAAGAAAAATAAATAGATATTTATTCTCTGATGAATAAATAAATTATATTGATAATACTAAACAAAAAAAAATATACATATATAGCGTCTTATATATAGCGTGTGGCGAGTAATTATCGTGGTTTCAACGGTTGAGAGAACATAGAGGGGTTTATATATAAGAAAGTCGATATCAGCACCCCGCTAGTCTATAATCACCGGACATTATTCCTATTATCTCTCATCCCGCGTCAGCAAACGTGAATTAAGCCATGGGCGAAAGACCTAACAGTGAAATATAGTTTTGCTGAGTTATACGCGCGAGCTATACTACACACCATCAAGATTTCTATTATTGATCTCATTAATTAATCGTACTTTTCTTTAGTTTCTTTTTAATTTTTTATCCCAACATAGATATATACTAATATTATAAATCACTGTGGATTGTTCAAAGTTTTCTCTCGAGAATTGAAAAGAATATGTCTTACACTCGACATTTATTCACTGAAAAAAAAAAATAATATTTCATTGTATAACGAAGAGAAAAACGAATATTCACAATGACAGTGATGGCACTAGCACAACTATATATATTTATATACATATATACTACTGGAAGATGAACGCATTCTCATTTTTATGCAGCATTCAAAAATTCCATATAGTGAATCCACGATGCCCAGTGTATATATATTTCCGTAAAATTTTGACGCTGATTACAGTGGATGATGGATGTATACCGCATCCATTATGGCAAGTTGGACGTGACCAAGAGAATTTCCTCGTTCTTAGTATGAACCTACATAAATATATACGTACATACATACACATTTCTATGTACAATAATAGTGAAAAAGAGAGCGAAGAGTTTGTAATGGTTTATCATCTATACAACAGCGAATAAAAGAGTCAAGTGATATACGTGAATGAAATATACGTAAAGAAAAATTTATCCAAGGATCAACTGCATTGAAAAAGAAAAAAAGAAAAATTTTATTTATTTTTTATATAAAAAAATTATTCACAACACGACGAAAAATAAAATTCGAAAATTTGCAAATGTCATTGATGGTAAAAGAAAAATTGTAGGATCTGTGGATTTAATATTAAGTATATACATGTGTATGTATTATATACATTATATATGTACATGTAATGTTACGGTAGTTTTTATATATTTGTCGGTTAGGTCAAAAGATCCTGCACTGCAGTTTCGGTTTAATTGTAGAGTTGTATGTAATAGCATGTGGTGGTGTATGGTCGTATAGGTGCTTTCACTACTGCCTCAATGAGGTATTCACAACTTGGTTCCACTGAGGCTGCTTAATGTATTTACCATAGTGCAGATATCACATATGTGTATATACATTTACATTTCTAGTTACATTACGAATATATAGAGTCAATTGAAACACATTATCAAAAGCTGAATATAATTTTTACTTTTAGTTAATGCAAATAAATATTTACATGTGCATAGATATATTTACATGAATATATGGATTGGGATGTGTCATTCTTAGGCTGTGAAACTTACTGGATGGTGAGAGAAGAGGTTTGTTTTGAGTGGAGCTTTTAATTTTAATATTTAGAGGGTCCTCATCGTAATTTTCGTTTTTTCATTTGAATAACGTGGGAAATTTTTTTTTCTTTGCATTTTTGTAGCTTGGCATTTGCGCATCATTAAGATTAGTCGATGGTGCATTTTTATAGGGAATCGAACGATCTACAAAAAAGGTCTCTTGCATTTTTTTCATAGAGACATTCATTCTAAAGATATTCAAACCCAAAGTTACAAATGTAAAAAATTTTGATTTTTTTGTTATTAAATCGATACTAATCACATTATTATTGTGATAGAGAAGCACTTCACTAATTGCAATTACATTACACAATTTTGTTTAGATAGCATGATTTCTATTGCTTTGAAATAATAATAAAATTCATTTAACACAAGTTATAAATAATTTTCGTAATAGTAAATAAAATAAAAGAAAAAAAAAATATCTGACACGTGAATTTTTTTTTTTAGCTTCACGAACATATTAACACACTAAAACGAGTTTTCCGATCAAAAATAATTTTTAAAACATCTCTATCTATATGATACGAAAAAAAACCCATAGAAAAAAAAATTTTCTTTCCATATTATTTAAATAGAAAAACGAAAATTACAATAATAAATCTCTAAAAATTAAAATTAAAAATTCCGCTTTAAACAGACTTCTTTTTTCACTGTCCAGTAAGTTTTTGGCCTCTTTTTTTTTTTTTTTAATAAAAAACAAAAGTTACCTTAAAATGATACACCCTAATATACATACGTATATAGAGATGTACATATGTGCATTGTATGTAAACAAAATGATGAACAAAAATTTTCTTTAAAATTTTTGTTTTATTCTGTCTCACAATAAAAATCTTCCTACAATTATTATTATCATCATTATCGTTATTATTATTATTATTTTTATTTTATATATAGTGAAGGGATATAAATACTTGGAGTATAAAAAAAGCTGAGCCGCCCCAAGTCATTTTAATCGCGCGCCTCTCAATTCGCACGCGAAACACGAACTGTCCGGGTGCGAAAAGCAAAAGCCATATTATTATTTTTTTTTTTTTTTTTTTTTGAACGCATAGGGCATAGAGGGAATGAAACGACAGAAAAGAAGATAGGGAAGTTGAGGGTATAATGGTAACACAAGGAGGAGGAGAGAATAGAGAAAGAGGATAGAAAAAAATAGGGAGTTGGAATAAGGGATAGGAGTGTGTGTTATTATTACGTGCCTACGGTATCTAGTCTCTGGTAAATATGAATGGCTTTAATATTCTGTAAGCACGAAGGCGCCACTTTTTAAAGTTCATGCATATCCAGAACGTGACTAGAAAATATTACAAAGCCACGTGAAAGAACACCCGGAAAAGGGTTGGGTATTATATGTATAGGAATTTATATATGTATGTTTGAATAAAAAAAAATAAAAAATAAATAAATAGAAGAAAGAAAAAATTGGCAAGGAAATAAAAAGTACCAGTACAAATGAACCTCTGTTTCATCTGTCTTTTCATTCTATATTTTTTTTTTTTTTTTCCATTACCATCACCACCGATTTTGCTGTACTCGTATTTTATCTGCGCAGATTTTTTTTTTTTATTTATAATTCATGCAAATGGATTATATATTATATATTATCAATACTGGGGTGTTTTATTTTTAGGTGATATTTTTTTTTGTTTGTGATAAGTGATAATTTGATGATTTATGAAGAAAAAAAAAAATTTCTGAGTTAATTAGAGACTTAGTGAATTCAGAAATTCGATTTCTCATATAAATAACATGAGAAAAATTTTTTTTTTTTGACTTCAACTCGATTTTTCGGTAACCAAAAATTTTTTTTGGAAAAAATTAATATACAGCTTTGGTAGGGCATTAAATTTGCTACAAAAAAATTCATTACCGGAAACGTTCTTCGATTAACAGTTTTCGAGTTGTAGAGCTGGAAAAATGAAATTTGATTATAATTGACAAAAAATTTTCTTTAAACTGGAATTTATTGATTTGACATTAATTATTATCTTACAATAAACACTATAATGTTGAATCAACAATGTAATAGCATCAAAAAAAAATTTTGATTACCGAAAAATCAAGTTGAAGTCGAAAAAAAAATTTTCTCGTGTTATTTTTATGAGAAATCGAATTTTTGAATTCGCTAAGCCTCTAATTAACTCTGAATTTTTTTCCAAACGGGAATATTTTTTTTTTCTGTATAAATTATCAGATTTTCATTGTTCACAAACAAAAAAAAATATCGCCTAAAAATGAAACACCCTAATAAACAAATTTAAATACAATTTGCTTCGTCTCCAAAAAACCATCATCACTCAATTGTATTTTATTTTTTATATATTTTCACTTTGCTTTTATTTTCAACACTTTACTGTTTTCTATATTATCTGAATAAATAGTTCACGATTGAAAAATAACACTTTCATTTAACATAAATGATTGACAATAACGTATGCACTATAAATAAATAAGATTGTAATATTTTTTTATTATCATTTTTATAATATACTTCCATCGTTGGGATAAAAGATTTTTCATCCTCAGTGACAAAGTGGTTGCAGGTATTGCCGTAAATATTAATATAAACATATATTTTGTGGTGCATTGCCGTGTTTTGCCACCAAGGTAACAGTGTGCACAAGAGAAAAATTAGATTCTCCACTGTATAGTATAAAATATTTATATACGAAAAACAACACTATTTAAATTCATTCTTAATTATAAATAAAATATTTAATATTCACATTACTAAATATAATTTAATATTCCGCATCAATTGCAATATTAATTCAATAATTATGAAGATTTTAAATAAGCAAAATAGCGCAGTGGATGAATAATTTTCATTTAGAAAATCTACTAATATTCATAAAAATATATTTACATATATATTCATTGTATTTAATTGAAGCTGAGACTGTTCTCTATTTTAATTCATATTAATTTATATTTCACATGCTCGCGTCCACGAGCTTAACGCCGCCATTTATCTTGGTTGAATTTAATTTTAAACTCAGGCAAGTTAAAGTGGCCACTTATTCTTAGAGAGACACACTACATTTTCGACCAAAAGCTGCAACCTCTTATAAGTTGTTTCTACATCAGCTGTTACTCTCTGTGCGCGCTATCATGCAGATTAGCGATTTTATATACTTAATATTAATTCACTTACTTATTTTTACATACGAAAAAATATAAAAATAAAAAAATCTGTCATGTAAAATTAAAATGAATTCAAACTTGAATTTTTCACTTACAATATTAAATAATAAACTTATCAGTAATTATTTATTTATTCATTTATTTATTTTTAATTTGTTTTATCTAATTTCGGGAAACGTTTGAGTGAATTCTCATTGTAATACAGTGAATTTTTTAATGGTATATTTATATTGGTGAATGCAGCAGCCATTGCAAAAGTGTGTGCACTAACTGAGTTGAATAGCTTTGGTGCGAATGGAATTGTAAATGTAACTGGATATAAATCTCTGAATAAAACGAGAAAGCAAAGGGGTATTTAGATGCAAATGACATTATGCCAACGCAATCCTTCGACAGTTTATACTATTATTTATTTTTTCTTTTTCAATGTGCCAACAACAATGCAATCAAGTTTCAAGAAAACGAATAACAAAAAAATTATTCTAAAAAAAAAAAATTTTTTTTTTATTTTTCAAATTTAATTATATATTTAAATTCATAGTGTATAAGTTAATTAATTTTTGAAAGGATAGTACTTTTAATATTGGTCTTAGCTTCTTTCATTTGGAATAATTTCATCAGTGTGCAATAAAATAATTTGAAAGTGTATAAAAATAAAAATAAAAATTATAGTTGGATATTTAAATGTAAATTGACATGAAATATATAATTAATTTGTCCTATTTCGTTGGTACCCTTGAGACATTCACACCAATGTCACACGAGGGCTTTATTTTCACCTGTGATAAAATTATATATTTGATTAACATTTTCATCATAGTCCCACAAAAGTTTTTCCACTACATTCGCCTGCACTCTTAGAATAGCAAAGATTACAAATTTTCATTAAAAACTTTGAATCAACGATTTGCATAACATGGCAATATTGTTTGAGACATCAAGATATTCACCATACACAAACATACACATTTACTATTTATAAAAACTTCCGGATAGGGAATTTCTATAAATTTTCACTGTTTGTTTTGTTCACTATATTTTTATTTCTACTTTGCAATTTTTTTTATTTTTTGTAATTTTTAATCTCTCCCATAATAATAAAATATAACGATACATAACCCTTCATTTACCTCACGAAGATTTGACAATAAATAATATAAAATAAAATAATTATACCAAGTTACATTTGCAAAGTGAAATAATAAATATTAAAACTTTAAAACCGCGATAATAATTAAAGTTTTATCAGTAATAAAAAATGTATTCATAAAACAAACAAGAATATAAAATAAATCAATAAACAAGAAAAATTTAATTAAATTGTATATTTTTAAGGACGTTCATTCGTTACGCTAGAGTCAAATGAGTACTAAATTTTTATAAAATTTATCCAAGGCATGAACAAATTTGTAAAATATATATTAATAATTTTACAATGTTTTATAATTTTTTTTTATACGTGCCAATTATTTTTAAGGTATTTATTTTCAATAATCAGTTAATCTACATTAAAAATTGATTTGACTTTATTTTTATTGTTGAATAAATTTGGCAACAGCGCCTATCTCAGCGGTTGAAACCTAACCTATACATTTAATGTGAATATATATGTTATGTGACATGTGTTTCATTTTTAAGCGATATTTTTTTGTTTGTGATCAGTGAAAATCTGATAATTTATTTAAAAAAAAATTATTATCGTTTGAAAACAAATTCTAAGTTAATTAGAGGCTTAGCGAATTCAAAAATTCGATTTTCTATATAAATAATACGAGAAAATTTTTTTTTCGACTTCAATTTGATTTTTTGGTAATCAAAATTTTTTTTTGATGCTATTACATTGTTGATTCAGCATTATAGCGTTTATTGTAAGATAATAATTAATGTCAAATCAATAAATTCCTGTTTAAAGAAAATTTTTTGTCAATTATAATCAATTTTCATCTTTCCAGCTCTACAACTCGAAAACTGCTGGTCGGAGAGCGTTTGCGGTAGACAACTTTTTTGTAGCAAATTTAATGCTCTACCAAAAGTTATATATTCATTTTTTTCTAAAAAAATTTTTGATTACCGAAAAATCGAGTTGAAGTCAAAAAAAAAATTTTTCTCGTGTTATTTATATGGGAAATCGAATTTTTGAATTCGCTAAGCCTCTAATTAACTCTGAATTTTTTTTATTATAAATCCACAGATTTTCACTGATCACAAACAAAAAAAAATATCGCCTAAAAATGAAACACCGTAATATGTATATTTTCATTACTGCACGCTGTTGGCAGTTTTCAAGATTGTGACAAATTTACCAAAACAGTTTCATTTATCTTTATCAAAATAATTAATATTTAATTCAAACATTCGTCAACACCAATTTTTTCATAAAGTTATATAAACTACATATTTCAAACATTATTTATTATTATATCTACTCTTACAATACTTACTTATTGTAATTTTAAATACATAAAAATGCAAATTTTTCATAAAGCTCCATGTTGAAAATTAAATTTTCAATCTTCAATAACTTTCCAAAGTAATCGATAAAGCATTTTGAATTTTCAAGGATAGATATCTACATAATATAACTTATCAAATTGTAAAAAGAAAAAACGAATTTTATCTACTAACAAGTCTCATAAATGAACCTCCTTAAGGAGACATTGTTATTGTTGTATTTCCACCAAATTACCCACAGGAAAATAAACCATTCAACCAAGCACATTGATATTTACCCCAAGGCGGAAACTAAGCGCATTCGCTTCACCGCCAACACCCCATATATACCAAAAGCTTTACTCAAGAGAAGGCAAACATTGAATATGCAACACTATGCCACCTTACGCTTCCGCACGCGATATATCAAAGTGCCTCTTGTCAGATATTCCGATATAGTGAACCAAAACTGCCAGAAAGGAAAATCAAGAACGAGAAATAGTGAGTGAGTAAAATGGTTGAACTGTTTGTTATCATGAGGGCGGAAATCCCAACAATGTGGAGATCACAGTGAAAATAATATTGAGGTCAATGCTGAATAGGTAATTATCGAAAGTGTGAGGGTGCGAAGTCAACGAAATCCACAATGAGATAAACGTTTTGTCATTGAGCTTCCCGAAACGCAAACGAATGGGCTCGTAAATTATTGGGTTAAATCTTATCGAGTATTATAGTATTCGTTATATACTTACTAAAGCGCTTTAGTTATATATAAACGAAAAATAATGATCTTATCCCAGAAAATTAATTTCACCAACTGAACAAATTAAATATTCCAATAATTAATCATTATTTAATATAAATCATAAATAATTATTAATTTTGTTAATTATTAAATATAATTTATTTGTTTATTCATGATTATAAATGCTTTTAGTTTAAGTTATTTTATATTTTATATATGTTTAAATATAATATATCAAACTATTGTAAATAATTTGAATATTAAATGTTTGTTTATATAAATATCCAATGTAGCATTTAACATTTACCATTTAAATATTTATTAATATTCGAATATAAACCATTGACTGCAGCCAATATATTTTATAAAATATATTGTACATTCATAAATAATCACAGGGTATTTGGAATTGTGCCAATTAAATCTGTCGTTATGTTGATACAAAACACAAAAGTTTTTCACATTTTTTTTTATTATAAAAAAATTATAATCACAATTTCATATAGATACGCAATTATATCTTGAAGTAATAATAATTTATCTAAATTACTATGTCAATATTTTTGACAATTTCCAAGATCACAAAAAAAAAGAATAAAAAAATGATTTGAATATTTTTTAGATTTTTATGTAAAAAATATTTAAGATATATTTATTTATATCAACAGTGGTGAGAATTATTCAACTGTATAAGATGACGAAAGGAGAGTATATAATAATTATTATTGTTATTATAAAATGTGTATATATGTATTTTGAATGCAGACGTGTTTATTATTATATTTGTATACCATCATTCGTTCTGATGTCTTCATTTTTATATATATACAAATGCTGTCACTGTAATGGAACGTCAGCACGAATTGGTGGTAACGTGGGGTATGTTATTGGTTGTCAAAGTGTCAGACATGCACCATACTACAGTGAATATTTTTCTCATGGTTTATACTAAACCAAAACGAAATAATGTTGAGACATTTTCAATCAGCTTCAATCATTTATTTATAATATTTTTTTATTCATCAAATAATTGTTTCTTTTTTCTTTCACTCTTTAAAATCATCTCGTATATTTTGTGGAAATTGTACATAAAGGTGTTTCAAAAAAAAAGTAACGTTTCTTTTTTGTCGGAAACAGGCTTAAAAATTTCGTTTCGGTTAAAGAATGAGTTAAAGTTTGAAGAATTCAACAAAAATTTCTTCGTTATTTCTAAATTTTATAACTCGTAGACAAATAAATATTATAAAATCCGCAAAATATGTTTTTGTAGGAAATTAAACGCTCTACAAAAAAGGTCTCTTGTGGTTAATTGATTACTCTTACCATTTAGAAGATATTTGCATTCATGACTTGAATGGATAAATTTAAAATATTTATTAAAAAACTATTAAAATCAGTACGCAGAAATTCGAATGCGAATATCTTCTAAATGGTTAGAGTAATCGATTAACTACTAGAGACCTTTTTTGTAGAGCGTTCAATTTCCTATAAAAATACATATTTCGCACTTTATAATATTTATTTTTCTACGATTTATAAAATTTACAATTAACAAAAAAATTTTTGTTAACTTCTTCAAACTTCAACCTCTGATATCTTCTAAACAATAAAAGTTATGAAAAAATTGCAAGATACCTTTTTTGTAGAGCGTTCAATTTCCAATAAAAATATGTATTGATCATTTAAATCCGTCCATTGGTTCGTAAGTTACAAAATTCTAACAATAAAAACAAAAATTTTCCCATATTATTTCTTATGAAAAATAAAAAAGTGTAATGCGCACTATCTTAATATTAATATTAAGAGGTCATATCTTCAGGGACTTATTCTTTAATATAAAGAATACTGCTTATTTTCGAAACACCCTATTATACATATATAGATTTAGTAAATATATTTATTTTTATATTTATTCATACATTTTATTTTGATCCTTTTGCAATTTCGCAATGAAAAATTTTAATTTAAAGTGGAAATGAAAGTGTAAATAAAAATTGCGGTTGAGATAAATTTTACCATCAGTGTTATTTCATCAAAGTGGTTTTATTTCTGTAGAGAGAATTTAATTTAAGTAGACGATGCAAATTCACTGGATGATTTTATAAAATAACAAATATTAATAATGGATATATCACTGAAATAATCAGGAGAAAAATTTCAAAGGAATTCATCGAGACTTTGTCTGGCAGGTTTCATTACAGACTTATACATAACACTGGTATTTTGAACAGTTAACAAAGTACAAAATATACTGGGGGGGGGAGGTTATGTGGAGAAGTAAGTAAAAGAGTGAAAGAGACGAAAAGAAAAAAAAAAAAAGAAAGGAAAAAAATTATGAATTGGAAGAGGTGGTGTGGACAAAACATCAGGGGGACAAAGATGATAAGAAGAGAAGTGAAGGGAGAAAAAGGGCGTGAGGCAGAAAATGATGAAGAGCCCTTTAACGTTCAGACACCAACAAACTTTTTTCCCTTCACCCTTATTTCCCTCGGTGTTATTAAAAATCCAAAACTTGGTCTGGGTCGGCAATAACTTGATGGTATGTTTTTCACAACCCTCTATTCGTCACCGCCCCTGTTGTTGCCTTCATAAAGAAAATGTTAATCATAAATAAGTAGAAAAAAATAAGAGAAAATATCTTCTTAAAAAGAAATTGTTAATTCAACATTTTGTTGTATATTAAAATAAATAACAAATTCTCAAATTAATCCTTTCACACTCAGATTTTTTTATACCTCAATATAAACAGAATTAATTTATATAAATAATAATTAATTATAATAAATATACAAGTATTATTATAAAATCCAAAATAGCAGTATAAAATTTTCTTTTATATTTTTTTATTTTATTAATGTATGTAAAATATTTATATTTATATGTTCGAAGAATTGTTTTTTGTTGAATTACGACAGAGCTGCTACCATAGTTTACTTAAAAGAAAAATATCCTGTAGTTGTGCTTGCAACGACAGGATATTAACCACGTAGTTATAAAATTTCCTGCCGGCATGAATCTCTTGTAATGCCAACTGTGCGAGACTTGAGCTGTCGTCGCGTTCAAGATTATTATAAAAGAAATGATGGTAAAAGTGAGTTGAAATAAAACGACCAAGTATAATATACAGAGTTTGCAATGTGATGTAAAATAAAATTAAAAATAAAAAGATGCAATGCTAGAAGGTGATATTAGAGGTGAATGAGCGCAAGAAAGTAGTGTAGAGCTTTTGAGAGAATAAAGAAAAATGAAGATGAAAAAATAAAATATAAAATACGCATAGAACGAATAACACATAACGAATCTACAGGCTAAAAGAGTACCAGGTGTAGCGAAACAAAACAGTTTTGCGGCAAAATAAAATAATGAAATTTAACTATGTAAATAAGCAGCGCACAGATGCGACGTTGGTTGGCGCGTGTATATTTATCTGCATATATATTATTCGTCGTTACTACAAAGTAAAATATCCTTGGCTATATTTCATTTCTTACATACCACTTATATATATATACATGCATGTATGTACTTAGATTGTACATAGGTATCTATATTACATGACAAATTGATGGTATTACTGTGCTGGATTTAATTGGATTGGTGAGTGAACAAAGTGCACTTTCTTATTGCATTAATCTTGAAATATTTCCTTTTATACAAAAAGTTAGTTTCATATAATTTTGTTATAAAGAATATTATTATTACTTGATTATATGTATGTATAATTATATATATATTTATTGTGTAGTATATAATGAAGAATATATATATAGAAAGTGAATTGATATATAAACTCAAATAATTTTATACAAAAGAAATAATTGTCAGCTGCAATTTATAATTTATAGTGGATTGAAAATATTCTTGTAGTTTAAATAAATTAAATTTTCTTTTCCTTTTGGAACTTTTCAATTATTTTGTTCCTTTATGTAATTTTAATGCAAGATAATTTTCACTATATATACAAAATAAGTGAAAGGAGACAAGTGAATTTGTCATTGCTGAGAAAACCGTGACGAGTTTGTTGAGCTTGTTTTACCTCTTAAAGTACTTTAGTAGATTTCAAAGCATATAAGCCTTGGTGTATCTTCTCGTTATTCTACATTTTCACTATGTCATCCTACTTATTCTCCTCATCCAATTATTTTACAGCACGTGTACATGTATAATTCAACATATTTTTCATCTTAATTCATTAAGTGTCACAATCCCATCATCAATAATTAATTAATTATCAATTATCCTACATAATTTTCTTCTATCAAATAAATAATCATATATAAAATTCTAATTTTTACTTTGTTCTAATTCACAAAAATAAATAGAGAAAGAGTAACATGAAAGAGCTAGTTTTGAAAAAAGGGATAAATAAATATAAAAGGAAATAAATAATATAAACAAAATTTGTATAATAAGTAATTGTTTATTCATTTATGTACGTGATGTCATAAAACATTTTTCAAAATTATCGGTATTTTTGGACTTCTAAGCATTTATCAAAATAATAAAATTCGGCTCTTTCATAACACAGAGGCATTGAAAAAGCCATTCAATGTTTTGAAAGAGCCAAGCTCTTATTACAGGACTAAAGTTTTCGATTAACAAAGATATTATTTACTAATAATGTTAAGATATAATTTTATATCTTATATAATTATAAAACGTTTTATATAACGCAAACTCTGGATAAAATATTCACTTAAATCTGCGAAATTCTCATGAAATTAACTGTTTGAGATCAATCATTGCAATCTGACTAGGTACAATCTTTTTAAGAACTCATATAATTTTATTTGATGCATCTGAGTCTGTATCATTATTTATTTTAGATTTCTTAGTAAGAGCTTCTTTGAGGGACCATATAAAGCTAGCTTTTTCATCACACTGCAGCCCGGCTCTTTCAAAACATATTCTCCCAAGAAACATAACCCCAAAAATTACTATGAAATTAAAAATTCTCCTGCAAAATATATATGGTATTAAAATACCTAATATATATCTATAAAATTATTGTATAATCATATTACTATTAGTTTTGTCTCTTTCATGCCACTCTTTCCCTATCTATAATATAAATAATAACGGATGTTAAACAATTGCATCGATATTGTCTGCATATACACAAAAAAAATTTCAATATTATACATTCGCGTGCATATAAATCCTATTCACATTCACATTAATAACACCACAGATATATTCATACCGATATATAGTCTATGATGAATAGAACAAAATATTATTCTCCCATGTGGATCATTATTATTTGTGTTTATACATATACATAAATATAATCCAAACTCATGTAATAGCATCCGCCTATTTCTAATTGCACGAAACGCTTTGTCATATGTACCAGCAGTGGAGGTTGACGCATTACCGTTCACCATATGATGGCACACATGAACCATATATACATATATCCAACAACACAACTATATACATATAAACAAAAAAACTGCGTGTATTTGCCACTTTTTCTCTCTGTTTTATCTTTAAAATACCTATATACACACATTCGTATATATATTTATATATTTATGCAAATGCATATATATCTATTTACACATAGCCATGTATAATATACATACATAGACATGTACATAATCAGTGTTGACCTTTAGCACATGAAATATCATTTATTTATGATCGATATTAACGTGATGTTTGAAAATTTCCTGAACAATAAATTATTATACTTGTATAATATACACATTTACATTGGAATAGGGTAGAAGAAGTGTTATCAAGTGTGTAAGTAAGATTATTTCAATATAAAATATTTATCCTGTAATAATTTTAACCACAAGTATTTCATCCATTTGAACCTGCTGATGTAAATGGCATGAGGAAATAATGATGGTGAATAAGTGGAAAAAGGGCGGAGTTCGATTGGTGTCGAATGACGTGCGAGTTTCAACGATGTATAAATTCTACAGGGGATGATGTGTATATATGTACATGAGAGAGAGTGAGTGAGTAAGTGAACTTTCGTGTGGGTCATGTGATAAATATCGAACACCAAAGAGGGAATATAAATTATTATATATATTTTTTTTTTTTTTTTGTTAAAGATATGTATAAAGTGCCTACCTATACAAGGGGAGGCAGATAAAAAAAATTTAATTTTTTTTTTCGTTCACACTCATCGTTATATATACGTTCTTTCAGAGTGGTTGATAAAAAATATAAAGAAGAAAAAAAGAGAGATATATAAGTAGAGGAAATGTGCACGCCTAAGCAATTTTTATCAGAGCTCTTAAATTATTGTATTAAAAAAAATATTTATGTGTATTAGGTTTCAACGAATTTTTTCATTGAGTTAAGGTTTGTATGAAGATGATGAATTTTAAGAAAAATATAACGTTATTTATATATTGGGTTTATGCAATTTTATTTATGTAAATATGTGGCTGCAGGTTGTGATATTTTTTTTTCATTTTTTCAATCTTAAGTAATTATGTGCAAGGGTATGAGTAAAAATAATATATAATACAAAATGTAAAAGATAAATATGTCTCAATTGAAAATTATTACGTTAATATTTTACAGAAAGTAATCATTGTGTTATAATAACGATAAAAAAAAATTTTTGATAATACTTTTAGTAGTGTAATTATATCTAATTTTAAAACCAAAATAAAAAGTAGAGGTCGACAGTTGACCTAAATTTAAATTTGAATATTATTAAAGAAATAAAAATTCTTGGAATTCAAAATTTATCTTATTTATCTTCTGGGCAAGAAAAATATTAACCAAATGCAACAAGATGAATAAAATAACTAATTATTATATCCACACAAATCAGAATAAATTATAAGAAAAACTTGAATGTTCATCAATCATCAAGAAAAATTTTATTTTTTCAACGCCAGTGTTGAAATCTCATCAAGCTTCTCACTAACTTGGTGTGCATAATTTTCCATTCCTTATCTCTTAAATACAAATATAATTGTTAATTTAAAAACAAAAAAATTATTCAACGACAAAGTAAAAAATCGCTTTTTTCTACATTATAAACAACGAATAAAAAAAAAAAAAACCACAGCACCAAAAAATGCATCCACTCTATTTCTGTCGTCCCTTTAACAAGCTTATATGTACATATACATTATACATGTGTATATACATATATATTCGTGTATATAGAATAAAGTGGATAAAAGGATGTGGAAGATATTATAATAAAAGATTTTCATGTATATCCTCAGTTGCAGGAGGCAGTCGTGCGCTCGCTTATTTCTTACAACGCACGTGCAGAGTATGATATGGTTCTTTTGGAAAATTGAATATGTCGCGTTTTTACATCTTACTTCAATCTTCCAACACGTTTATCTTCTACTTTAACTATATTGATATATCAAAGTAGAAAAATTACATAAACTCTGATGAAATAAAATCCATGAACTGTTCATTCATAAATTTTTATTTCATTTCATCCTGAACATTCGTAATATTATATATAGTGGCTCACACAATGAGTATAACAACTCATTTATTTTCTACATGTACATTTGAATACGTAATGACAAATGGAAAAATTGTGATCTTACAATTTTTCATATCAAATACAATGTTGATAAAATATATACTGAAATAATTTTTCCTATTCACTCTCTCTCTTTCTCTCTGTATATACGTATTCCAAAATACACTTCATTCTCATGTTTATTCGCATAAAATTATATTATAAATGAAATAACAAAAATGAAAAAAGAAAAGTAATAAATGTAAATAAAGTACGCATATGTTTGTGTATTTTAAATACACACCGTTATTTTGTTCGTGAAATGGAAAAAGTTTCGTAAAAATATAGAATATACACCGAGCTATGCGGTGCAATCATAAGAATACATAAGGCAAAAGGGTTGAATGGTGGGAAATAGAGGATGGAGAATGAGTGAGCGAGGGGATGAAATACACATTTGGTTGAATATAAGAATGCGGATGAATGTGAAAGCAGCCAGTATAGTGGCACACGGATAACTGGTACGTATACATCTCTCCAACATCCAACACCACAATTCCCAGTTCACCCTCAACATATCCTCGTCCACAGTAGTGTCTACTTCTTCTTCTTCCTCTTCTGTGGCCTCATTCTCTCTTTCTCTTTTCCGGCTGACACAACACACCGGCTGTTGGTTTGTACCGCAATGCAACATTGCCCGCAATGTAGTTTTACCGTGCCGCTGTGTCTTGTCTCCTCTTTCGCCTGTTCAAACTCCATTGTATATATATATATATAACATTACGTGCTTCTGATTTCAAGCACAAATTTTCCCTCAAATGGCGGATGAACCTTGTACCAAATATGAATGTCCGCGCGAGCTCGTTGGCTTTTGGCTCAAATGGAAACCTGAGATTAAAAAATGAATTTTAAAATTAATACAAATTTTATTTGCTAAAGAATTTTCAACTCAATTGATTCAATTACAAAAGAAGTATCTTCATAATAAATTATTTATTGTATATGATTTTTATATTGGTGTATTTTTTTTTAAATATTTTAAATGTTTTTTTTATGATAGTACTGTTTTATCATATAGATTGTGTACATTAATATAAATATCATGTTGTTATATCAAACATTTAGAAGTATATAGGGAGAACAAGATAAATTCTAATAGATAAATAATAAATTACTATCAGGATCAATGATATTATATTTCGTAGAGAAAATATGGGAAATGATGAGGGAGTGTTGGAATTAGAAAGAAGAAATAAAGACGAGAAATTCTGATGAAGAATTATTCTGAACATGCACGATGGGTTTGTGCATCAGGGGTAAAATAAATGAGGGAAAAAATAAAGGTTTATTATTAATCAAAAGTGCAAATACAACTTTACTTTAAGGAGATTTAGAATAAAAGTCGGATAACAAATAAGGAAAACGACGAAAAATTGAATGATATCGATTTCATTGAATCTTTTTATTTTCATTTTCTATTTTTGTCATTCACAAAAAATATTTTTCGAAATATTATGTTGGTGATATAACAAGTTGATAAAGAATATGAATGAATAAAAAAATAAATATATACAAGTGTTTATAATATATTTTTTATCTAATGAAGTCACCGAATGTTCATTCTGATTAGAGTGTTTCTCCTCGCATTTATTATCATCAAGAGTTTGAAAATGTTTATTTCAAAGAATTTAAAATGCAAGAGTAAAAATATTTTTTTAAAATAAACACGATATTACGACGTACATTTAATCTCTTTTCCCTACTAAAAAATACATGACGTGTATATGAATATGATTATATAACTTTTAAATATGATAAATTGTGTGTACTTCATGTAAAATAAAAACTAGTCATGGTTATATATCAATTGAGGAATAATTGTGATAACGTAAAAATTCAATGAATATTCGATTATTATATGATATAATAAATCCAAGTTCACAGAATTTTAAAACGTTGAATAATAATATTGTATAGCAAATCAATGTCAATGTTATAAATTATACAAATGCATATCGGAAATATAACTACGTTTTAAAATATATTTATGTTTTAATATTCTTTGGTCATTTCAAAGTTGGACACTCCATGTTCAACAGGTCCATCTACTACAAAATGGCAACAATTCAAGTGATTGCAATATTTTCTCTATTTGTTTTTATCGGTGGGTAATAAAAATAAATGATATAAATATTATTTTTAATAGTTAAAATTATTTACGATATAAATTAATATTTTTTTTTTTCTTTTTCTCTAATAGGTCACGCACAAGATTGCATACCACATTATTATGGAGATGGTAATATGGTTTGTGTATGTAATTCTACATATTGTGATTTTGTTGAGATTGATGTGCCTGATAAAGGAAAATTTCGTACGTACATATCAAGTCAAAGTGGAGAAAGATTTAAAACTGAAATTCGTGATTTTGATACTAAAATTAAGAATGAAAATAGCATTGTCCTGGATTTAAATGTAGAAAAAACTTATCAGTCTATACTCGGTTTTGGCGGAGCTTTTACTGACGCAGCTGGTCTAAATATAAATAAACTCAGCAAAGAAACTCAAGAAATGATTTTGCAGTGAGTATATATGAAAAAATAAAAATATAAATGAATATTTAATACACAAAATTTCAGAAAATTTAATTATTATTTAATTACTAATTTAGAACGTATTTTGGAAGTAATGGAAGTCGATATAGTCTTGGTCGTGTACCAATTGGTGGCACAGACTTTTCAACAAGACCATACACTTTAGACGATGCACCTGGTGATACAGAATTATCATCTTTTTCCCTTTCAAATGAAGATAAAAATTACAAAATTCCATATATGAAAAGAGCACTGGAATTAAATCCAGAAACAAAATTTTTTGCTGCTTCTTGGACTGCCCCACCATGGATGAAAACTAATAATGATTACAGTGGATTTTTAGGTTTTTTAAAACCACGATATTACAAAACTTACGCAAAATATTTGGTCAAATTTTTAGAAACTTATAAAAATAATGAATTGCCTATTTACGCAATTTCATCAGGAAATGAACCAGCTGATGTTTTTGCACCATTAGTACCAATAAATGATATGGGTTGGACACCATCAACATTATCAAGTTTTATCGTTGAACATTTGGGACCAGCTATCGCTAATTCTTTATCAAATAAAACGCTTATTTGGGTTTTAGATGATCAAAGAATTTTTTTACCATGGTATATTATTGATATGTACAAGGATAATAGTGAAGTTGATAAATATATTGGTGGAATTGCAGTGCATTGGTATGCCGATAATATAATACCACCTACAGTATTTGATCAAACACACGAATTGTATCCTGATAAACCGATAATAATGACTGAAGCTTGCAGTGGTAGTGAATTGTGGGAGATTCAAAAAGTTAAAATGGGTTCATGGAGTCGCGGAGAAAACTACATGTTCAGCATTATCGAGGTATACAAATGACTAATTCTAAAAATATCTAATGGATATTGTTTATATAAGGATGTCTTGTTGATTTTGACATGAAAATTTTGTAGGATTTAAATCATTGGGTTACTGCTTGGGTTGATTGGAATCTTGCACTTGATAAAAAAGGTGGTCCAAATTGGTCGAAAAATAATGTCGACTCGCCAATTATTGTTAATCCTGAGACAGATGAATTTTACAAAAATCCAATGTATTATGCAATAGCGCACTTCAGTAAATTCATTCCACGTGAATCAATTAGAGTTGATCTTACAACTAATGACAACATAAAATCAGTGGCATTTTCTACACCAGAAAATTTAACTGTCGTGGTTTTATTCAATCAGTAAGTAAATAATATATAATTATCTAAAGACATTTCAATATAAATATTTACCTGGAACAGTCAATGAAATAATTAAAATGTTTTTTTTTCTCTCATTTTCAGGGATGAGGAATCAAAAAATATTGTTATTGTCGATCCAAATCAAGGACGTATCAACACTGAAGTTTCTAGACGATCATTTCAGACTATTATTTATCAACAATAAATAATTTATGAATTTTATTTATGGAATAATTCATAATGCTTCTTATTTTGTAGTGAAAATTTTAATATTGGCAAAAATTAATTTATATACACTTACGATGATTAATAAAATTATCTATGGATAATATGTTTTTTCCCACTTTTCTTTCTTATGTTTTCTCAAAACTTTTGGTACGTATCTAGGAGCATGATCATCCATTCTACGTAAGAATGGATTATGCCCAAAGTCCCATGCCGAACGTTTCTTATCGAGTGGTCGTGTCTTGAACCTAAACTTGTAAATTAATTCCCATGTGTACAACTCTGGCAACAATCTGAAAAATAAAAATAAAATTAATTTATATACATAATTTATCGTTAGAAAATTATATTAAATTGAAGCAAACATAAAATTTTTACCTAGATCGTGGTCTATTACACATTATATATTTATAGCGGTTTTCGAGCCAGTTTCTTTCTTCATCATCAATTATATCTGCGACTCGTGGTGCTTTACTATCGAGATACGGTCTCATTTCAATGCCAACTTTTTCTTGTGGAGTATTTACGTAAAATTTAATCAAATTTTTCAATACTTCATCGTTAAATCCAATCAATTTACCGTCTTCAATTTTTTCAAATAATTTCAACGGTTCAGTAATCCAACAAATATTTCTTTTTGGATTCTTTTCAGAATACCAGCCATTTACCAACGTTGTATTCAATTGATAAACACAAAATGACCAGAATTGTCCGTTTGTTGTAATTGATTGATTTACTAATGGATAAGTAACATCATTGAATGTTGTAAATCCTAAAACAAATTTTAAAATATAATATTAGATATTTAGTAAATGGATAATTCTCTGTAAAAACATTTTCAAACCGTTACATAGTTGTTTGGTCATACTAATATTCTTTCCATTAAAAAAAACACGATACTAAGGACTAAAAAAGTAATAAATTAATAAGCGCTAAAAATCCCATTGAATTTATAGCTACTTTTCAAGATATTAGCTTTTTTCAGATAAATGATTGTAGAAGACTGTTGATAAAAAGCCCAGATAAAATTTCATCAGATGAATGAACTTAAATAAATCGATTTCAGATGTTATTTATATCGAAAGACAATAAATTAATTGATTGTGTCTTTAAAAATTACGCACAATATTCTAAATTATATATAAATATCTTAAAATAAAATCTTGAAGTATTAATTCTGGAGATGGGACAGCACAGGGGAATGTTTTTACGCTGGTTTGGGAATTTTTCGACGAATAATTATAATTTATGCCATTATAATTACACTAAACAGGAATAGTTTATGCTTGCTCTATTTTAGTTTTTGGAAAAGATGGTTATAGACAGCCATTTACATGTTCACAGAGAATCGCTCAAATATTAGTTTGAAATAAATTATTTAAATAATAGATAAGTAAAAATAAAAATAATTACCTAAATGACTTGCTTGGCCTAAGAGCCATGCATAATTAGCATATATCGCTTGGGTTTTTAATGCCTCTACATCATCATCAACGCCTTCTGGTCTGTGATGTAAATATCCACGTTTGTGATAAGACATTAAACTGAATTCAGAATTATCCCCTGGCCAAAATCCTGGTACAGTCACACCATGACGACGCTTCATGGCATGTCCCAATACTCTTGGATCATATCTATACATTGGCACTTCCCAATCTGGATTTTCACATTCATCCATTGGTAAAATTTCTTTTAATGGTAAATTATGTCGCAATTGCAACGATGGATTTCCCAAATATTGTAATGGTCTATCAATAGGTTCGTCTAATACTTCGTCCCAATGTCGTTTTTTCCTTCCTGTTATAACACATGTAGATGGTATAATACCGCCGGCAAACCAAAATGCATCAACTCGTGGTTCAAAATCAATTTGTGTATTGAGCAAATGTGGATATTCTTTTGCTAATTTTGCCAGCATAATTCTATTCACAGTTTTAGATACAAGATTACCATTTGTATCATTAATTTCTCGTTCAATATTCATCAGCTCATGTACCTTATCGTGAACTGGCCTAAATCATCAATTATACAATTATCAATTATTTTTAAAAACAATTTCAGCATATAAATTTCAGTTTAAAATTCAAAACAAAAGGAAAAAAGTGCGCTTATAAAATATAAACCGTTGAAAACTGTTTTTATCAATAATAATTAAAACACTTGATTTAATTCAAATTATTACAAATTTTGTAGCTTTGTTGAAGTCTTTTAAATTAATTTAAAAATTTCAATAGCTCAAGACTAATTAAATTCACAGTAAATAACTATAATTAATTGTTTCAAGAGTATGTTCTATTCAGAAAATGATTAAACAAATGATTTACTAGTTTTATGATTTTTTTTTTAGAGGTTATGTAACAAACACTTACTTGAAACTTGACATTTGAAATACAACTCCATTTTCAAGTGATTGTTTTATTTCATCACACAATTTATTTAATTTCTCTGGTTCAATTACACTATCATAATACGATGGTAATTGAGAATCGCTGGCAATATGAGTTCGTGTAACAAATTGTGCATGAGGTAATTCATTATAAGTTACTTTACCCTCTTCATATATCATACATTTAAAGCCCCAGTATCTTGGCATATTTATTTTTATCATTTTTTCCTCAACTGTTTTAACTTGTTTAACTTGCTCATGCCAATTTTCTCGGTATCTTCGAAATCGTGCTTTGAATGATTCATCTTGTATCTTTGGATACTCAACTGTTGCCGGAACAATTTCATTAGAATTTGAGGTTACAGCCGTTTCTAATTGTCGATTGCATAAAATTGCAGGTGAATTTCTCACACATAATCGTGAATTAATTTTTACTAACAACATTTTTTATATATTTGTATTGTACTATTTTTTATTTATAATTTTTCACCGACAATAAGGTTATGTTAGCTAACCCAGAGAACCCAACATATTCAAAGCATTTGACTGTAGTAGCTAGTATGTACGCATGAAAAAGCACTACACGCCATCACTATTCCGTGGCGATTTTTAAAATTAAAAACTAACCCTTATTCATTGTCGGTAAAACAGATTATTTGTGCGAAAATATAATTGAAAAATTGTCTTTTAATTAAACAATTGAATATTTCTGCATTGTTATTCGATTTTTAGATCCATAATAATGACAAAGGAGATCAAATATAATTGAAATATCTCAAAGAATAGATTTATTCCCGTTTTAAATTCCAAATATATGTATTCAATATCTACTTGGTATTAGTAATATGATCATGTTCATTATATTCATGATCTTTTACTGGATAATGTTCACCATATTCTTTTAAATGATTATCCATTGTTAACATTTGATGTTTAATATGATGTGGCATTTCATGATAAACATCAGTGAACATTTCCTTCCATTGAGGTTTAAGTTTTTTTTCAGCTTCAGCAAAATCAGCTAAGAATTTTTTCAACGTTGATTTCTGCAACTCAACTTCTTGTTCATCATTCCAAATACCAATTTCCTCCAAATATTTTCGAAACTTCAACATAGGAGATTGTTTATTCCATTCCTCTATTTCATCTAACGATCTGTATGCAGTGCTATCATCAGAAGTACTGTGATGACTAATCCTAAATAAAAATAAAAAAATAATAAATTCAATTTATTAATCCATTTACTAAAATTAATATTTTTTTAATAAATTAATAAACATATAAATAATAATAAATATACCTATAAGTCATTGCTTCAATTAAAACAGGCTTTCCATTGTTAATACAAAAATCTCTTGCCATTTTAGTAGCATTATACATTGCTAAAATATCATTGCCATCCACTCGAATTGTATTTATTCCATAAGCTGGACCTCTTGCACCAATTCCATCGCCTTTATATTGCTCTGATGTTGGTGTAGAAATTGCATAGCCATTATTTCGACTGAAATAAAAATGGTTTGATAATTAATTGATTGAATTATATTTAATTTATTATACAAGAAAAAAAAAAATTTCTAAAATGCAAAATATACCATATAAAAATAATTGGACATTCAAGAGTTGCAGCAAAATTAAATGCAGCATGTGCATCACCCTCACTTGCAGCACCTTCTCCAAAGTAACAAGCAATACAGGCCTTTTTTTTACCAAGTTTCAACGCATATGCAGCACCAACAGCTGTATAATTTTAATATTATCTCCAGAAAATTATTATTTTTCGATTTAATAAATTAATTTGTTCATTTTTTTTTTTTTCTACTATTTTTTATATATATTATTTTATACCTTGAGGTAATTGGACAGTGAGTGGTGATGAAATTGTTACATAATTCAATTCTTTTGAGCCATAATGCACTGGCATTTGTCGTCCTTTTGCTGGATCTTCATAATTACTATAACATTGATTGAGAAATTGTGAATATTTATATCCACGATATAATAAAACACCTAAAATACAAAAAAAAATATTAAAAATATTTCATTTATCAATTAATAAAAATTTATTTAATTTAAAAATTCTATACCAGCTTCACGATATTGTGCATAAATAATATCTTTTAATGTTAATGCTGCTGCAGAACCAATTTGAATTGCTTCTTCACCATTATTAGTCATATAAAATGAAATGCGACCTTGTCGTTGAGATTCATAAAGAATTTTATCCATTGTCGCAATGCTTATCATGTCATGATACATTTTTAATAATGTCTCTTTCTCCAACTGAAAATTAATAATAGACCTAAATAAATATATGCATTCATGGCAAATTATTAATTATAAATAAATAAATAATCTAAAGAAAAATAAAATACATACTTTAACAGGAAAATCCATAGAATTATTTTTTGTTGTTGATAAAACTTGATAAATTGGAATAGATTTGTAACTTTCATTATTAGTAAATTTCAATTCATTTGTATATTTTGCTTTAACTCCAAAAAATTGTGGCCCAGTTGAATTAACACTCAATTGACGAGTCTAAGAAAAATAAATAAATATTGATTAATAATATAAATAAATAAGTATTATAAATTAATACAAAAATTTTTAATTATTTTTACACACAATTATTTTTAATGCACGAAAATAAAATATTTTTAAACGATAATAATGAATCGCCATTGTAAAATTATTAAATTTGATACACGAGGATTTCTACCATATTAACATTAATATCAAATGCCAATAGCGCGTAAATATTACACAACTTTCCTTATCAATGATATATTTATTCTGAACTTTTGATACATACATTAAATACATATGTGTACATATGCATATAAATATATACCAAAGCACACATGCATACATATAAATATTATTTACATCTCTTGAATATGTATATGCATATACTTTGAATATTTATTCTTTCATTTATTTATTTAAAAGTGTGTTTTATGATGAAGTATCCATATTTTTATTTCAATTTCAAAATACTGGCGCCAAAAGTATGATAATAATAATATTCATACAAATAGAAATGTTTTTGTTGATAATGTAAGAAATTTTTCACAACTATCTACTGAGTTTCGATATTTGAAACAAAAATTTCGTTCAGATTACGAAAGTAAATGGAAGAAACTGAATTTGAGGTTATTCATATTGATATGGTTTAGAGGTTAAAGCTTCGCTGCTCCCATTTATGTATCCATTATTATTCAGATAAATTTTTTGTAATATATATCTTCTTGATTTGATTATAGTTGATTATTTAGCCGCCATAGCGCTATCAACATCATCATCGTCAGTACTCGACAAATGCACAACTTCACGTAATTAATAAATACCATTTATATACGTTATGTTGTTGTTATGTTTTGGTATATTTGTTGAAAAGGTTGATTTTTGCATGCAATTAATGATTTCAACAATTTCATTGGACTACATTTAATATAATTATTAATTAATACAACATGGTTGTGTCATTTATGTAGAGAACATTAGAAAAATTATATACCAGAGCTTTGTTGTAAATAAAACTGTGACAGTAAATTCTAATATTGCTTACTTCAAGTAAATAATATTCATATAAATTACATTAAATGTAAGTCACAGGTAATTTGAACAATTCTCGATTATTTCAATTATTATATTCTATTTAATTCACTAACCTAATTAATTTAATCATCATTATATTTATTATTATGAAATAAATATTCATATTAAATATATAATTTAAATTTATAATTCTTTTTGTAGGTTGATTCTCTTCCATTGTTCAACATTTGAAAAAATATCATTTTAACAAATTGGAAAACCAAATTGACAATTTATTGATATTATATTCGTATATGTACAATTTATTTTTATGGTAAAGATATTATTAATTATCAATAATGCATAAACGAATTATTTGATATGGAAGAAAAAAACGATGCAATGCCCGCCATTTTTTAAAAACAAACGAATATAAATTGTACGTTGAATAAATAAAAATAAATAATATTAGCAATGGATGAGTGTGTGGAATCAGAGGGTGCAATAAAACCAGCAATGGTTCAAACATCTCCAATCATTTTAACCCCAACAAATATTGAATCGCCAATACCAATTAATTCGTCATTGATATCTTCACCAAGTGCACTGCAAAGGTTTAGAAAAATCCTGCCAAAATTAGATAATAATGGCAGTATGACAATGGAAAATTCATTGGGAGAAAATAATAATTTATCAACTCATATTATGCCAAATTCGTATATTGTTATTATTCCAACAATTAACAATACAAAATTACCAACGTTAAAAAATGATTCGCCGCCAAATTTGCCTTCAACTGATAAAAAAATCCCAATTTTAAGACTTACAGTTAATAGAAAATATGACAATGATCAAACAAATGAAAATAATTCAATAGTGCATGATGAAAGGGGACAAGATAAAAATAATAAAGTGGAAGAAGTTGTAATTAATCATAAAACATTAAATAAATTAGTGGTATTCTCATTAGATAAAACAACTGATGAAATATCTGTATCATTTCGAGATAATTCATCGGCAATTGGTCGAAATGCAAAATTACCTGGCATACATATGAAATTACGTGAGAATCCACCAAAAAGAAAAACGTAAGTTTATTTGTAGCTAACAAAAATATTCGTATTTCGGATAAAATTATTTTAAATGTAAATACGAATTTTTTTTATTCTAGCTGGGACGAGCCAGAACATTTGAAGACTATGTTTAAACGCGTAAAACAAGATTGCTTCACTTTAAGATCCAGATTGCATGTATTGCGAAATAAACATGAAAAAGAAAAAGCTGCTGTTGGAAAATTACAAAAAAAATTGGTTGAATTAGAAAAGAGCAGATCAACAATATCAACCACACCAAGAACAACACGAAGATCAATTGGGATTCTGTTGAAAAGCGCTACTAAATTTGCGCCAAAGAACATAATTGATGAAAAAAAATTATCCATTGTTGAAAAAACTGATAATTTTAAATTAGAACCAACAACAGTAAATAAAAAGTTGCTTCTGAAATTGAATAATAATGAGGATATTTGCAATTTGGATAATACTCATGTAAACCAAACGATTAATTCAAATTGCAATGAATTTATATTGAAAGCAAATAGACCTAATGGACGCTATAATTCAATCTAAAGATAAGGTCTTGATTTATATGAAAACATAATGGATACACCATATCTAATTCAATAATATTACGGGACGTGTATATAAACATGCAAAAATATTTATAAGATAAGGAAAGTTGAGTATTTAATAATAAGTTTGTGAATAAGATGTATTTTCTGTTATAACCAAATCGTTATTATTAATATCGTTGTTCCTTTCTTTTTTCTTTTGTGCAAAGTCAATGTTTGTAATAATTAGAGGAAAAGAAGAAAAAAAAGTTTATTGCACAATGTTGATTTCATGTTTTTAGTAAATAAAAATAATTGATGTACTAAATGTTATGTACATTTTTATATACATACATCAGTGATACAATAGTTTTTACGTTCTTATAATCCATTGCATATAAATCTTCTAAGTAAAAACTTCAAATAAACAAATATTTAATATATAATATAAAAAAAAAATGCAATTTTTAAATGACTCATTATTTTTGGTGATTCTCATTTTGCTCTTCTTTAATTATCTCATCTGAATTTAATCCTGATTCCTCGTTCTGATTACTTTCAAGATTTTTTGCGATTGCAACATTTTGTTGTGCAGATACAACACTGGCCGATTCCTCTGGTTGTTGTTGTTGGCTCTTTGACGAAGATGCAAATGAAAGAGGGGGAAAAAATGGCTCTTGAATAATACTTTTGATTGGTAACAATGATACTAATGGCTCAACAATTTTTTTACAATCAAAATAAGTGATTCCCTGTAACAAATAAATTTTATATTTTATTTAAAAAATAAATTTTGACTTATATAAAGCAAATAAAATCTTATAAATGATTGTATTAACTCACATCTTTTTGTAATTGACCGACAGTTATTCCTAAATAAGATGCAATTTGATTTTGTGGAAATATTGCGTGAATACAATACTGTACATAGGGAATTAATTGATCACTGAAACATTCGACAAATTTAATCATGTTTTCTCGTTCTGTAGTCGTAAATGCTTGTTGCTCTTGTTTATAAAATATCAAAATGTCTTGTGCAACATGATGCAAAGATTCTTCTAGCATACTCGCACATAATTCTGATAATGCAACTGGTGCACAGGGTCTCAATTCATTGAATGCCGCAATTAAACCGTTACAATATTCTGCCAATGGATAATAATCCACTAATTCATCTGGAGGATTTTCCTGAAATAATCACATGAAAAATTGAATATAAATTTTTGTTTTATTAAATATTCAAGTAGAATACTTACAGATTTAATTTGTGACTCGGTTTTTATATTTGTCCGGTGTAATTTATTAATCAATGTAAATGTTTCCATATCTTTGTCAAATTTTTTTGTCGCTCGTGTGATATTTTTCTGTAATTTTTTACTAATAACTTGAACGAATATATCAGACATACGGGTTGTAAAATCAGCGCCAACTCTACCAAATGATAATCCAAAATACGTGCATTGACCAAGAATTGAATCGATTGATGTGACACCAGGTAAAACTTGCTCTAATGTTCGAAGAAATTGTGACAATTTTTCTTCAATCCAGTGATGAAAAATTGCTGATTCATTTATAATAGGATCACGATTTGATATTAAAATATCATCATCATTGAACATTGCTCTGTATTGTGTAATTATATTAAATAAATGTATTCTAGATAATTCAATTGTCTTTGTCAAGTGAAAATTAGGATCGTCTTTAGGTATGGCATTGAGTAATCCTTGAAGCCAACTGTCACGTGCTTGTAAAAATTTGATTCGTAATTCCGCTTCAGTAAATGCATCCATTGAACGCAAAAGTCCAATAAGTTGAAGACATTTTGGTAAGGGTAAATCACCTCTAAGTGATCCCACAACTTGACCAACCATACCAGACCAGCTATTTTCAATTTCAGCAACAATTGATTGTATAATTGGAATATCACTGTGCTTAGTACCCAATTGTCGTGCATACTGTGACAATTCTAATGCTTCATTATATTGACTACTACGTAAACATGTTTCCATTAATTGTGGAGTCTCCAATATTTCCAATATTTCAGTATTTTTTTTCAATGTTAAACTATTCAATCGTCTGTGAATATTAATGTCTTTTGATTTATCGCAGAATGACTGACATTTATTTACGAATTGTGGAATTTTATCCAAAAGATTTTCTAAATTATTTTCAGTTTCATTAAATTGATGAAAAATTTCACGAGAACTCTCTGCTGTTTGTATAAATGTTTTGTAATTGGTAAATGCTAATTCTTGAGTATTCTGAAGGACAGAATTTTTATCATCAATTAAATGATTCGGTTCTTTATCTGAAAAAAAAGAATTATGATATTATTAAAAATATAAATAATTTCATGATTTTTATTGGATACTTACTCAGTTGATCAACATCATAGCTACCAAGTTTTGATAAATAATTATAAAAATCTGGATTATCTCTCCATGAATCTAGAAAATAACATGATTGATATATTCATAAAATTGTTGAATGAAAATTAATTAATATAACAATGAATTCATACCTGGAATCCCTTCAGGAAATAGCAGTTCAATCACTTTTTCTGTTTCTATATCCATCACTATATATTTCAATAATATTATTAACGATTATTTACACAATTATATATGTCAATATCAAATTCAACAAAATATTTTGGTATTTAAATTCCCGAGTTTTTATTTATTTCCCCTCCAGTTGGAGGTTATGTATGTCTGTCGCCTATGCTTTGGCGATTCTAGAAGAGAATTTGTGCTTTCAAGCTTTTATTAATACTAAATGAATCACTGTTTTTATTTTTTTTTATTTAAATCCATATATAAAATTTAATGTAACCTAATCTTCGCTTTTTAAATGACTTTAGTGTTTGCAAATTGAGGTTATGTCGATTGCCACGAATATTTACAATCTTTGACGTAATAAATAGTCCTTTTACATGAATTCTCATGCAGGATTGGTCAACATTGATAAAATCCGAATGTACCCGAAGCTTGGATATCAATTATTATTAATAATACACGTTATTTATATGTATATATACAAATATTAACAAACGAATTCAAAAGTTTTAATCGTGTAAAACTTTTCTCACAGCTCTACTGATAAATGATGGATCCTTTACTTTACTTTGAGGAATATTCTTTGTCCAATGACTCAATAACAAAGTTGAAAACAAATAATGAATTGTTAAAACAAAATGTACAACTTCCCGAAGCCGCTTGGAGTACTTTATTCAAAATTGAGGTTATATATTAGTCAATAGTAACATCAAAAATAATTCTTTCAATAAAATCTAAGAACACAACTGGAATAATTATTACTATTTTCAGAATGAAGAAAGATCAATAATTAAAGATGGAAATGACATCTCAATTGATGTTAATGAGAATAATGATTCACAAAATTCCGTGCCAGAAGACGATGAAAAAATAATATCATCGCAATTTGTTAGTACACAAATTGAACCGAAAAAAAAACATCTTGTTATTCCTCAAGTTATTCATCAAGAACATGGATCAGAATTAATAAATATTGTAGATTCTATTTATGAACAACTAGAAGATTCAAATGGAATTTTGAATTCAGATGATTTTAAAAATCTCAAACATGTTGATATCGATGAAATAATGGAGCAATTATCGCAACAATTAAGTATAAATGGCATTTATAATCTTTGTAACTCACTATGCAACTTGGAGATTGACATAACAATGGAATTTGTGAAAACAATATGCTCAAAAATATTATTGCAAAGGGTAAATAAAAGTATTTACATGTTCACTTTTCAATTTACAAATATTAATAATAAAATATGATACGATGAATGTATAAAATATTTTAGATAATTAAATTGGAGAAATCACAACAAGCAGCGAATATCATACCAAAAATTATTGATAAAATGACTAAAAAATTCCCAGAAGATATTTATCGATGGATTTTCATTCCAATGATTAATGCTGATATCAAAGACACTGCTGTTATATTAACCATAGTGAAATTCTTCATGGGACAACGAAAATTATCGCTTATCAAGTAAGATAACATTAATAATAAATATATATTATATACTAATCAATCTATCTACATTTAATTCATATAATATGTTTAAAATTTTTTTTCAGCGACTTTTTATTAACTGCAAAGGAACTAAAATTATGGCACACTGCTATATTAACATTAATAATAGACATTAAAATTGATGACAAAACAAAAGATCGTTTGCTCACATTACTAGTAGAAAAAGCATCAATATTTTCAAATGATAAAAATTACAGTAAATTTATATTGTCATTTATAAAATCAAATTCACCATTTTCAGAATCACAATTACGAATGCTCGATGAAATCATCGCAGTAAATATCACGATATTCAAGACTCCTATGAAAATAACTTTACAAAATCTGTGATTAATATTAAATCATGCATTTTATTGTTATATATGTATATAAATAAATATATTTTTGTTGCAAAATTTAACGATATTAAGTTGCACGAAAAATTAATAAAACTTAATACCGTCAGGTTCTGGGATAAAAATATGTAATAATATGAATGTATGTACGTATTATTCTGCGACATTCTACTATACCAACTACAATATGTCATACTGATGTAATTATATGTATATAATGGTATGTACAGCTGATGCTTCAATAATAAAACAAATTCACATTGTTCACATTGGCAAATATGACAGAGGAATTGTCAGGAGTAACAATTGTGATATTCATTGCAGCAGGTGTATTAACAATTGTTCTATTATTTATTTTTGCTAAACGTCAGATAATGAGATTTGCTCTACGATCTCGAAGAGGTCCACATATTCCTATTGGTCATGATGCCAAAAAGGTACGTTACAGATAAAATGTAAAAGGAATAATTAAATCATTGTTGAAATTTATTGGATTAATAACATGGCTAATTTTTTTTTTTTACAGTCATTGAAAAAAGAAATTGATCGACGAATTGAGGTTATACCCAGAATACAATATGAACCACAGCTTATTAGTGATCCTAGATATATTATGGAGCCAGGAAATCAAGTTCCACCACATTATTATCGATTAAAAGCTGTGGATGATGTTAAAACTCTGGGTAAATTGATTGAATAATTTGCATTGATATATTTGAAGAGAAATAATGAGTTAATATTTGTGATTTTTTTGTAGAAATAGAAATAACAAAGTATGACAATTGTTTAAAACGACATCCTACTGAAAATTTACGAGCATATTTGCTCACAACATTGGCAGCATCATTAAATGGCAGTGGACAACGTATGATTCATCAGTTTTGTGATTATTATGAACATGCCAGACATGATCCAACGGAATTTAGTGACGAGGAATATCAAGAATATTCCAGATTACATCTAAAACTCATTGACGCGTCAGTATATATTAATTTATCTTGTCGATAATATTTTTAAGAGTATAATTTAGGATATGTGATGGTTATTTAAAATATTTATGCAGGGCACGTATGCTTAAATCATATCCAAGCAGTCGAAAATCCAGTCCTAGTCGTACGCCAATTAAAAAAAATTTAGATACAAAACGAAATATATTGGAACCAAGGATGAGGCCATCTGAGGAACAAATATTGAGTGGCTCTCGGCCAAATACTTTGACAGTGATGGCACTGGATAATACTGAAACGTCAGTCTAGCATTATGAATATCGTCACATACAACATATGTGACGAGGCTTTCAAATTTAATAATATTAAAATTTCGAGAGGTGTTTTTTATATATTAACATCCAGTATATGAAGAAGAATCAATGGAAAAATTATCGACTATAATATCGTAAATGATTCATGAGATACAAAATTGATGAAATATTTCTCTATTTATAACACAGTTTTTTTTTTTTTTTTCATTTTTTCTTTATTTTACAAATTTATTGGGCTTCGAATAGAAAGATATTTGGTCCATAAATCATCAAAGCATCGTTCTTTCTTCAATGACACCAGTGCATTATGAAATACAATTTTATATGACTCTAACAATGAATTCGTACGCATAAAATTCAACCATTCCATAATCTGCAACGAAAAAAAAAAAATGCAAGTAAAAAATCTATAGGATTTTTTTTTTATTTTCTTATTAACAATAAATATACCTGTAGAGTCATATTCTTCCAGTGTGGTGTCGATATAATTCTCGCAATGGCATGTGGAAATAATTGTGTTCTTACGTCGTGCAATGTAATTATTGATTCGTCATTTGCCAACTGACAATTATTGCACGTTAAAATTATTACAGTAACGAATAGCGTATCACATAAAAATTTAATGCTATCAATCGAATGGTTTTTCGTTGAATCGACAATTATTGTTTGAATTCGACACATTAAATCCCAGCACCAAGTAGCATTTGACTTTTCATGACGCAAATGTGGCAGAATTCTAACCATATTGTCCAGCAAACATCTGTGCGTTCTGTACATGCATTCAACAAACAAGAAACAAAAAAATAATATAAACAAAGATATGTAAATATAATAATCAATTCTAATATTATATATTGAATAAATATTAAATAAATATAAAAAAAATTGTTAATTACCCTGGCATTGATGCGGAAACTCGAATAATTTCATTCATCCAACTCAATGGCATTTCATTATCCTTTTTTAATACTAATCCTGCGCGAATAACAATGGCTTTTTCCAATTTTTCATCTGTTATTTCTGTCCATACAGCCGGCAATGTTATTCTTTCTATTTGTTCAATTGACATTTGTAACATTGCTTCAACAATTGATGAAAACATTTTATGTTTCACATTTACTTTAATTAATAGCTTTTCTAAAATATCTGTTATTAATGTTTTATTATCGTGATGCACAAGATCATCCATCAATGCTTTCGAATAATATGTCATCAACTCGGAAAACATACTGACAAAATTTTCTCTACCAATAATTGCTTTATCAACAATATAATTGACAGTTGAATCCAAAAATTGACCCAATGCATTTGACATAACTCCACGACAAATATCCTCCAAGTGTAAACACAAATGCCAGCATTTTTTTCTGAATTCATCCTCAGACATTTCACTAATTTGCATTGCTGTTTCTGTTAAATATTTACTTAAAAATTCTTTTGCACTCGGCGATACTATTGCTTGATGACAAGCTATTGTGACACCATAACTCCAAGCTTTATCCGATATTTTCATTGCATTATTCATCAAATCCCATTTTATTGGTGGTAAAGCTTTTGGATATTTATTTGCAAATATGCGTAAGCATTCTACAGCGACTTTCTGTTTATCTGGCGTTGAAAGCGCTTTATGTCGCCGTAAATATTCACCTACAGCTCTTGCCGGACTCTTTTCTGGTAAATATTTAAAATTAATTGGCTCACCCCTTGGCCACATGTAAATACCCGATCTAAGATAATACAATTCATCGGTGATGAATTTAATTATCAAATTTCCGGCAATTGATCGCGCTGGCTCATAAATATTCTCAAGCATACAAATCCAACATGTTCCAGGAATATACGTTAAAATATCTTCAATTTTTGTCTCTTCTGCGTCCGATGATTTTACATAATTTTCTGGCAATTTAAGATTACTTTTATATTGCTCAGGTAACACTGATAATGACATTTTATTAAGTGAATAAGCAGATAATGCTTTAAATGTTGATTCAATAATTTCTACATTTCTCGTTGTTTCAAAACATGTAAATTGCCATAATTGTTTAAGTGCTTCGTTGATTAATTTATCAAATTCATCCTCAGATTGCGTTGGTGAAGACGGAATATCAGCAAAAAATTCGCATATACTTTTAATAACAATTGGACGTTGTTCTTTATATATTTTTGGTGATAGAACTTTCCACGTTGAACAAGTATCAGCAACACCCGATAAACATAATGCAGAAATACCCTCAAGTGCCATTGCATAAGCAGCACTACCTGTTGTATCGGTGCAACAATTTAAAATGTGTGATAATAATGGTACGAGTTCAGCGCCATGCTCTGGTTTATTTTCACAAATAAATTTCATTGCTTTGGCACATGTAACATTTCCCATCATTGTTTTGTCGTTTTTATTCATATCAATTAGCGCTGTAAGTAAATGTCGATGACATCGTGGCTCAACTAGCCAAATTTTCAAATATAAATTAATTGCTAAATATTTCAATGGTTTATCTGCTTTCACAAATGTCTCAAAAGTATGAATGATGATTGGAACATTTTCTTTTGACACTGCTAGCTCAGGTAAAATTATTAACAAATCTTTTGTCACGTCAATTTCATGAGTACTTGTCAATTTATATAGTAACAATGAAAGCACATAACCAGCAGTACTTTTATTACTTTGTGCAATTTGTAAAAGCAATTTGGCAGTGATTTTAATTACATTTGAAATGTTACAATGAAGAAATATTCCACCTAAGACTAATTTATAATCCAATAAAAGATCTATTGGTATTTTTGATAGTCTTTCTAGCCAAAAAATCAAATCATCATCCTTTGCATATTCAAAATATTTACAAATTTCAATATAAAATTGATAATGTTGATTTGCGTGACGTATTATATTGACATATTGATGCGTGTTTGAACATAATTCATTTGTGTTATTTCGTTTATATGAATTTTGCGAAATTATATTTATCAAATCTTTACCAACGTCCAAAGCATCTGTGGTCAATAAATTAACGTAAGCCATCCATGGTAAAATTGATGCAATTAATGAGTGTGCTATAACGTCATTGTAACGAAATTTTTCAATAATTAACTTTCCAATTTTCATTACATCAATCAAACAAAATGTGGGAGTGACTATTAATATTTCAGATAATAAAACGAGCATTATGTTTCCGGCATTGTCATCAATAAAACCATCAATTGAATTCACAATCGATTCAATCATATTAATATTGGATCTCGGATCAGAATTATGTTTCAAAAGATCTAAAGCCAATGCCATTATCAATGGCCCAAGAGCTACAGACAATTCATAATTTTTTTGAACTAACGTTAGCTCAGCCAATTCCAATACCATATTGCTCGTATTTATACACGAACTTGAATCGTTTGTTCGTAACCATTGCAATATTTCCAATTGTAAATGCATTGTCCCTTGTGTATTCAATAATAAATGCCAAAGTCTCTGTCGACAACTCTCTGATGAATTTTTCAACGGATTGCATAGTGTGTACATGAAAACTGGTCGCAATAATTCGATATGATTTGTTAAATATTCAGATTTACAATGAAGCATAGATTGTATTTGTCCAAGAACATCACGCCATGCATCGGGCTTTTGAATTAAAACAGATATTAAAGGATGTTGCGGTGCCTTGATGAAAAATGGACACGTATATTCATTTGTTGAATCTCGTAATTTCAATTCCAATACCAAGAGATTACATATTGCCGCAATTGCTGCCAAATAATTTTTTGTTTCATTTAAAGTTACTATAAATTGTGAGAGCGCTGATGATATTTCCAATAATCCATTTTCAACTAGAGAAATTAATGCTTGACTCGCTGTGAAACTGACTGCTGTATTTTCATTTTTACATCTTGTATATAACGATTGTAATTCTGGTATTTTTGATAAATCATTAATACTGCTGCCAGTTTTTATTTTATTTTTAATTGATTCCAACAATCTTGATAATCCCTGCACACAAAAAAAAAAAACCCAAAAATGAACATATAACAATTGATATATTCATGTATAATTTCTTTACAACATTTTTACATTAAATAAATATTTATTTTGATTTACTTACGTGCGCAATGAGAACAGGATTATTTGATGTTAATTTAAATTCTATTTCATCCATAATTAAATAATCTGATACCTTTTACTGCAGATTCAGTAAATAATAACATACATATGATGATGAAAAACCAAATCTTCGTTGACATAACCTCCAAATCCGGATATAAACATTAATGGCGCCACTATACCTTGTATTGAAATATATAACTTTGATGAACATCTTGAATACTTTTTCTTTTTCTGGCACTATATGATAAAATATTTATTTATTTATTTATTTATTTAATCTCAACATAATATTGATGGATTATATTATATTAAAATAAATATTGTTTTCTTTTATACACATGCATATAATTAAACTTCAGTTAGTATTAATTAAGGTATATATCACGTTGGAAAATTTTAATTATTTATTAAATCAAAGCCTTTTTGAATTTTTTAATATAATATTTGTATATTTACATTCGGTATTTGCATTATGGCTCTGCCGATAAGACATTATTAATATAATTATTTATATATACATAATACGAAGATGAAAAAACATAATTCTAATTGGATATATATGATTAGCGAAGAGAACAATGATGCCAGACATTAATTTTTTCAATATTTTTATTCGTATGGACAAATCGGAGCATAGTGCACAATATATTTATTTAATATTTAGTAGTCTGGGAAGGGATCAGAGTACATTCTGGATTCTGAACACAATATTATACAATTTAACGTCAAGAGATTTCTGTATTTTTGTATTTGCTTCTGTACGTAATGATATTATTTTTTTTTCTTTATTTTATTTTATTCTCATTTAATTTGTATAATGTATAGATTCGAGTAATGCAATTAGATATAAAGCACAATGATTTTACTATTTTCACCCTATAAAAAGGAATATGAGAAAAAGCCAAATAAAAAAAATAGATAAAAATTAAAAAATTAAAAATAATTTTTAGATTTTATTTATTGTGTTATACTATTTTCTCAGTCAACTTTGTATTATAATTTGTTGCATTAATTTTTTTTCTCATGCACAAGATTATATAATTCCAATGATGATTTATTTATGAATGAAATTTTGACAATTTAATTGTTTTATATTTAATAATAACCAAATCTTTTAGATACACATGAGATCATTTAAATCACACCCTTCCCGCTCCGATAAATGTGATCATAATTATTTTTTCTTTCTCATTTTCACTTTTTATATTGAATGTTTAGGTACAGAAAGGCTATTTGAATGCAAGGACTTTGTGTATATATTCGGGTAAAATAGCAAAACGTACTTCACCATTTTTTCATTTCCTTTCTAACGTCAACTGCACATTATCAAGTAAATAGCATTTATCTTTTGTTTATTGTTTCAACAATTTCTATATTGAATTTGTTTTTAAAGCAAATACATTGTACAGCCTATACAACCGATACACAATTTTGTTTAAAAATTTTTTTTTTAAACTCCGTTTAGCTGATGGAGAGCACAGGGCAGGATCCAGGTACTTAGGCTATCTGTATATTTTCATAAAAAGCTTCTGTTTTTTTATTTTATTTTTGTTTTTAAACTTCTTAACCATTGGCAAGTCCATTTGTTTCTTCATATAATTTTTTTTTTTTTATGGTTTTTATTTCTTTTATAAAAATCACAGCACAGCACCGGCATTTATTTTAAAGCCTACCCCCTTTCTCCACTAATCACCCCCATTAAAACTGAGGCTCCCTGTTTGCTTTATCATAATTCTTTCCATCTTTGTGTCAGCAATAGTAAAATTGTTGGTGGGTTTATATATATAATTTTATTTTGTTTTTGTTTCGTCAATAAAAAAAACACAGATATACATTAATTTTTTTTTTTTGATTTGGCATTTGCAACACTATGCAGTCCAATATTACAACAATTGCGTATCCTGGTACAGGATCCACAACAGGTTGGTTCATACATTTTGTCATTTTTCAATGGCAATTTGATGATAATAAAAATAAAATAATAATTATAGTAATAATTATCGAACTAATATTATGTAGTTACCTAGATGTTTTTTTTTTTTTTTTTGCATCATTGTATATTTATATTAATTAATACGTTTTTTTTTTTCTGTTTTTTTTTTTTGTTTATTATTGTAATCCCATTTCTACATGTGTTTTCTTTTCTTTTTCATTTTTCTGGTTGTCATTCATAATCACCAATCGTGCATCACTAACTATGAATAATTTTAAGTTTAATTTAATTAAATTTTTTTTCATGTTTAGTAAACAAATAGCATTCTACTTTTTCGATTTACAATTTACTTAATGTCACTTAATTATTTAGAATCATGATTTCTGTCTTACGAAATATTTTTTTATTATATCTTTTTATCGTTTTATTTTTTGTTTACTAGTAAATATTATATTATAAATTTACTAGACAATAAGGGTTGCATTATCAATAACTTTTTTGTTGTTGTTGTTGTTGTTGCTTATTTTTGTTTTTTTTTTCTTTCTCACAAAGTTATACGCAGTTTTTTCTTAAGAAAAAAAAATCGAAGTTTGTAATTATTTATTCATTAATTATTAATTATATTACAATAAAATACATTGGATTCGCATAATTGCGTATTTATATCGACAAAATCTATCACACAATTACAAGTTGCATTCATTTAAACTTAATTCACGGAATAAGTGCACGCAAACATTCATATACAAAACAATCTCACACACGATTCCACTACAATTGAATAATACAATTGTTTTAAATTTATTTAATTAATTATTCATTTTTTTTTTTTGTTTGTTGATTTATATACTTATATATAACTAACATTATGTCAAACTCACGGCAATTTTAATTTGTTTTATGAATGTTTTTCTATCTTTATTTCAATAAGCCACTCACGACAATTAATCACTCGATGGATTTATGGAAACCAAAAAAGTTTTTCTTTTTCTCTTTTTTTTTTCTTTTTGATCCCGTCAAGTTGTGTGAATATATGTGACTTTCATTTAAAGATATACTTCAACTATACATGTAACATTACATATCCGTAAGTTTTGTTTTCAGTCTACCGTATCGACACGCCATTTAAAAAAAAAAAAAAAAGCAGGTCGTTGATTATTCTTGTTTCATTGTCATCTAAATCTAAAAACACACATCGCTCCTTTTTATCTCACTTCATTATTCTTTCTGATAATCATTATACAAATGTCTGTGAATAGGAATACAATCATATTTGTCCTATATACATGATTTACATGCATCAATGGATAATGTTTCATCTCTTCACAAATTGTTTTACCATTCAAGTGTATGTATACATTATAAATTCGCTACAATTACACCAAGCATACATACACACATACTCATATACTTTTTTTGGCATTGCGTATACATTTATGTATGCTTCAATCATCATTGGTTGCGTGTGTGTTTGTATTTGTGTATTTTTTTTTTTTTTTTTTTTTCGATTTGTTTATTACAATATTTACAAAATTTTGGAGGATTTATTTATTCCTCTAGGCGCCGAGAGGCTTTGCACACCTCAAGTCCATCATCCCCCTCGTCACACTCACACTAAACATATTCTTTACAATCTACAGAGTTTATACAGAGAGTATTTGTTTTTTATTTTCGTGTTAAAATTTAATTTTTTCCTTCATTTTTGCATCATTGCAATTTGTCAATTCATTTGTGTTTCTTTGTTTTTTTTTTTTTGTCTATTCGTTTCTTATAACTAAAATTGAATCATAGACTAATAATATGTCACAGACATTCCATTTTGGAATCGATGCCAGTGACACAGGGGCGCTGAAAAACTTATCTAAAATTATAACAGTGAAAAAAAAAAAAAAATGAAAAAATGGAAGAGATAAGAAAAATGGATATGAAAGAATTTGCCATGAAATTTAAACTGGTCCCCACTCGCATTCATCAATAATTCTTCCATTATTTCGTTTTTCTATTTTTATGTATTATTTCTTTTTTCCTACTTTATACTCTTTTAATATTTTTTTTTTTTTTTACATAAATGCCAGCAGTGTCAAAAGTCTTGACAGTTAATTCAACAAAGTTTGCAATAGTCGAATATAGAAAATGATTTATTTTCTTTTTTTTTATCTATTTTTTACACTGTCATAGAAAAATTTATTTAAAAATTTTTTGTTTTTACTTCATCATCCGATAATATTTTACATTAAGTAATATTACCGCCTAAATATCTCCGCTTTTATCTATACCCATACATAGCATCATACTTATACACTATTAAAGAGATCCTGAATTCAGTCGATTATCTCTTGTTTTATTTTAATTAATTTTTTTTTTTCTCTCTAACACTTGGAAGCGACAAAAAAGCGTCTCTCGATGATACTTGATAACGGACAAGAAAAATATTGAATATACATTCTAATTGGATTCCACGCACATTCAAATACCTCTTTGTATAGTTTAGATGAATTTAGATTAATTTACAAATGATGTTTTCAACCCATGTTGCACAAAGTCCACCAATTATCATCATCATCATCATCATCATCATCGTTGTTATTCTCCAATGAAAAGTTTTCAAGTCCGGTCCTACGGTTGTCTGCCGGGATTACCATGCGAATGTCCTGCACTACCACCGATGCTTGCGGTGGCCGGGTGCGTATGGTGGATTTGTGCAGAATTTCCGGCGGCGGGAACAGGAGCGGGGGCCGCGGGTCACTTGGGCGGAAAAGGCGAGATCACAGAAGCAGCTACTGCGGCAGCCTGCTGACTCGCCAGCACGGCCGCTGCAACACACACACACAAACATTTTCAACATCTCACACTGTATTCGTGACCATTAATGGCTCTTTGTTTTGACCTCGTGCACAATTGTGATTCAATATTTAGCAATTATAATTTAGCAATCATCATGATATAATTATACTTCTGATTATTTTGATATCTCTTTATTTCATTTAGAATTTTAAATTATCATTTATATGTTTGATTTTGATTAATAAAATTAAATTTAATTCTAAATTCGATTCACAATTGGCAAACTACTACTGAATATTTTTCTTTTTTATAATGTTATAAATAAAAACTAGTTTTTTTTTAATTATTTTTGACAAGGCCTTGACAATTAACCATCAGCGATCCCGCCTGACTCCAGCTCCTGTGACCAACTAAACGCGCTGTCGGTTTTTTTTTTTTTTTTTTGGCCGTGCTAGGGAAATTGGGGAGAGAGACATTGAATAGGACGCGACACGATAGAATTCCAGGTAATCGCGAGTTATATACATGTATATTTATATATTTGTATAATAAATAGCTATGTATGTGTATATATATGAAGGATAAAATTGCACATTGTGCGGTAAATCTTGGCAGTGGATGCTACATAATTAAACTTGGAAATAGAAATAAAAAACAAAATTTTATCTGTATTTGTTTCAATAAGCGCATTAATTCCTCTCAAGTCTCAGCAACTAATTGACAGAAAAAATATATGTATATACATATATAAACACGATAATTTACGTGTGTAATTTTTTTTATGTGATGAATGAATGAAAAAAAACGACAAAAATCTTAAGATATTTATGATGATTTTCAATATTATTTGTGGAAGACGGAAAAAAGTTTACACGACAAATAAAAATTACGCGATCAGCTCACAATTGATTATTAATTTAAATGAATAATAAAATGCGTATCGATATAATAATATGCGTAAATATAACGAGATAATATTAATTACATATTAAAAACGCGAATTTATTCATTGAAAGAAAAAAAACAAACAAAAAATTTTATTTATTTATTTTTTTTTTTAATTTTCGTTATAAAATTGAACCGCGCGATAATATTCTTTTAAACTTATTGATGAGAAGCACGCTAAATAGTTATCACAGTCTGTACTAGCCTAACTATAATATATGTTTACCTAGCACACAAATTTTTTTTTTTTTACGTAATAATTCCGCGTTTTTCATACTCTGTACACATGCCTCAAAAGTATATGAAAGCCGTTTACTATTACAATTATTTATTTTTATACATATATACTATTTATTTTTTCAAAATAACACGATCGAGTATATTCCGGAAAAAAATTAACAATTCATTTAAAACTTTTTTTTTCTTCAATTTCCACGTTTTGACTCACTCCACTGCCATCGGCCTGACTTTTAACTATCTCAAACCCGATTTGTTTAATATCATTCTATACATCTGCATTTAATTTGCCTTCAATTTATTTCTAATCGAACATTCAAGTATATAAAGAGCAAAGATGTTGATTCACACGCATCGCGATGTGTATGTAAAATCCTTTTCTTTATATTTTTCTCAATTATGTATTCATTTTTTTTTTTTTTTCATTCGTTTCTACTCAACACGCATCGTGAACGACTAGATTTGAAGAGATCGAAAAAAAAAACCAAAATAAAACTCATGTTTAATAGTTCTTATTTCTTTCCAGCACTAATCACTTTGCAGTTTGTTTTTTTATTTCCTTATTTCTGTTATAGTCGCAATTCTACAATTGTAGGCTCATTTACAGAGGGGGAAAAAAAAAAACCCCCCAATATTAAAAGTCTTTCTTTTGTAATGGGACCTGTCGCGTGCTAGCAAACAACCATTCCCCTTCAACATGAAAGAGTTATGTGCGCATTTCAACTGATATAGGTATATATAATTACAAAATCGCATATCTTTCTCTTTCGTTCGTTCGTTCTTTCTTTCACGCTCTATCCCTTTCACAATCTACAATAGGGATTTTGCATCATATTATTTAAATTCATTCGTTATTCATTTATTTATTTGTATTACGTTGGTTTTTATTTTTTTTTTTTTGGCCACTTGCTTTTCCGACGATTGGAATTCACGAGTTGGAGCCGCGGATCGCCGGAAGCCTTACTGTCAGGGCCTGACGAGTGGCTTACCTCCGTAAGGCGCGGGATATTGTCCCGGCAATAACGGATAACCCAATCCAACATGAGTATGATGGTGTGTATGAACATGCCTCTGTGGCGGTGGTGATCTACTGTCTTTTCCAATATTACCGCTGCCAATATCGCCCGGCACCGATTGTTGTGGATTACCACCCGGTTGCTGTTTGCCACCCTGTGATTGTCCTGGTCCCGACGGTAAACCATGTCCGCCTGCAACAGAAGTTGGCGGACCACTTGGCGGCCGAGCCGGTGTAGGACCAGGCGCTGATGGACTTGATGATGCCGCCGATGTCTTTGGAGTTGGTGATTTTAATGCGCGCTCTTGTAATTCATGAATTTTATGCGCGGAATAATATTGATTGGCATGATGCTGAAGTAAATCAAGCGCTTTACCACCTGGTGAACGACTTAAATCTTCAGGCGTATGATACCTTGGCAATTGATGTAAATATGGATTACCGGAATACGGTCCAGGCACCAACATTGGACTTAAACCACGATAAACTGGATGGCTCGGATCAAATG
>OW445483.1:15510058-15577000 GCA_918226075.1 Microctonus brassicae
ATTGTTGCATCGGCGATTTGAAAATATTTTCTTCTCACCAACAATAGTAGGATCAATTGATTGTTTAACATGCTTAACGTTTGCATGAACATTTACGGGTTCTTCAAGTAGCTGAATTAATTTACAGGTTTCCTGGTCAACGACAGTTTCTTTTCCCCACGTTGATTCATTAGCTGTTTCATTCAACATACAAACACTACCATCATTCAGCCCACTAATTGGTAGTTTGATGATATTATTGTCCTCAATGTTAGTCAAATATATCGTCGCGTTTTTTGGCTCACCCATTTTTATAGAACAATAGCATTACTATGTCGAAATTTTACAATGAGTACTTTAACAAAATTGTACTTCAATAATATTATTTGATGAAAGGCACTCACAATAAACGATGTGCTATAAAGTTTAGTTAATATTATAATTATTAGAATAATATTTATTATTCTCTTTCAAGTTTCGTTCACTTGCATCAATCTGATATTAAATTTCTTGAATATTAGGCAGATGGCGCGTAACACAACGGCGCATGGGGCATTTTGTTTTCATCCATTTCGATGACGTTCTATAATGCTGTTGAAATTCATGACCATCTTTGAATAACCAATATATTGAGAAGCGTAAGCATCATATCAACCTTGCATGCTAAACTACGTCCTACATACCCACCTTTCATAAAATACATATATGTAATTGTATTTTTTGACGTAAAATATTGTATCGTCGAGAGTAATGGCTCGCACAATGATTTTTAAAATAATTTCCACATGTAAAAACTCTAATTAAACTATTAATATTTCACGGGTTCATAAATTGCTGAAGCAATTGATGAATGGCGCGCCCGCAAAATGGCCGCATCTACGTAAATGATTCACATAAGTTCGGACATATGAATAAGGATATATATAATGTATATGTATACAAGTTTTTATGTAATTACATATATAAGCTCTAGGGTTGGCTGGACTGATATATTTCCAAATATACATGTATTTCGTGAGAATATATTTTTCACTACTTCACTACCAACAGTACCAACCATATAACTGACGCTATATACGTAAATTGACCATGTACAACGGAAGTCAACACAATTATCGGACAGTGAAATCAATTATTCAATTTAATCATGTATGAATCGTACATTATTTTCAATAAATTTATTGAATAATTTTATGAAATTTCTATACTAGACGATTTTATGTGTATACATATGTTTAGCATATATTTCCCAAGTAAAATATATAAGATAACACCATGGAAACATAAGACTAGAACAGGCAAGTGGTCCCCTAGTTCTGTGTTCTGTCGCTTCGGTGGAAAAAATGAGGGATGAACATAGCAGGGGAACTCTCTTTGAATATTACGTACAATTGTAATACACTATTGTAGCGATTGTACGTATTAGAAGTGTACTATTGCTTTACTTGCGACCAACTGCGCATGTGTTACTAAATAATAAAAATGTTTCCTATTACTGTATATGTACATATTCTTATTATTTCTCCCTTTTCATTGAAAAATATTGGGTACATATGTTCAGAAGAGAAGAATTTTGACAAGTCACACTGCTTAGTATAACCACTTTTTCTGCAGAATACATCACCCATTTTTACTTATATGCGCCCTTAAGGCTTAAACTTAACTTTCTATGAATAACTTTGTATTTGTATATACGAAGTTATGTGTATATAATTTTATGGTAAAATCACAATAGTCATTTTCGCTACTTGGATAAGAAATTTTATAAGCTTTTATATGAGCACATAATGCGTAAGGGATTTACCAATCAAAATCCTGCACTTTAATCTCTACTTTTTTTTCCGCAGATTCTTATTGGTGGATTCAGTTATGCTTACTTTTTACGTATATTACGGAAATGTTTCTGAAAAGGTGTTTATTTTTCATACATTGATATATCTATATATAACTACATAAGGCCAATTTCCAATAATGAAACTGAACTATTAACCAATCGCTGTATGCCGTATGAAATACTAAAATACATTGTATAAGTCAACTTGAGAGAGATGGGTGGACCGGGTGGACCGTGGACGTTAGGAAGTTATGTTGCTTCGAGTGTGAAAGGTCCCGGGATCGAATCTCGGATGTACTCCATGTAAGAATTATTATAAGTCAACTTTATGTCAAGCATTGTCAAACTTATTCTCCTTACTGTAAAGCTACTATTGATGTAGGGGTACATACATGTTCCAGTAAATTTTATATATACTACTCTACATGAACTAAGTAACGTTCAAATTATAATAGCATTTGCAAGAGCGCCTTTAACGGATATAACTATATATCGTTTAGTATATCACTGTAAAGAGGACAACGGATTATTGTACAATATAGTCATATTGTAGAGAAAAATTAGAGTTAACTTTCATGGTGCCAGTAATTTATAGACGATTGTCAAATATTGTATTTTGTTATATTGTATTCAATACTTATTGTAATAATGATTTTGCTTGAGATAAATAATCGTATTCTTGAAGAAACTTTACAAACCAAAATAAAAAATAGCATTTCTGGGTGAGTGCATACAATTTTTCACAAGAATTGATGTTTTAGATATTTAATCAAATAAACATTACACTTTTTGAATCCCATTTGAGCTATGTCTAATTTATCACATAACAATGGTAGTAATGTTACATATTTATAACTTTTATACCAGTTTCAATGTTATTCATCCCTTTTTTCCCCATATCAATCATAGATACATAGATACATCATACATACATGTTCACATAATTTGTATAAATTTTATATAAATCCTTTTTTAAGCCATAAGCAAGAATCAACTGATGTAACTATAGCAGACTTTGATGGTGTGTTATTTCATGTGTCTAATCCTAATGGAGAAAAATCAAAACTTAAGGTTATTTATTGAGATAATCATTTTTGAGTGAAATTGAATAGTGTGTCGATCAAAATCGAAGTATATATTTTTTTTTTAGATAAGTATTTTGGTCAAATTTTACGATCAATTGAGGGAGTATGGTGCTGATGATTTAATCAAAAGAGAATATGGATGTTATCTTGTTGAAGCTGAGTCGGGTAATACCTGAAATTATTTTATGTTATCTCAGTATAAGTAATAGTGTAGCAAGTATGTATTCACTTTATTGTTTTTCATGCTACAGGATATGATGTATCAGTGCAAATAGATTTGGAGGATTTGCCAGAAGATTGGGAAGTCCTAGTAAAAAAAATTGGACTTTTAAAAAGACATTGTTTCGCCAGTGTTTTTGAAAAGTATTTTGATTTTCAAGAGCATTATGTTGATTCAACAGAGCCATGTCCAAAACGAGCAGTAATACACTATCGCGATCAAGAAACCATGTAAAAATGATTCCCGTCTTGTATCACTATTCTTTCATGAATATAATATTTTCGAATGAAAGTAGAAGAAATAGTAAGAAAGGTAATAAAATATTTGCAATTTTTATTTTCAGATATATTGAAGCTAAAAGTGATCGTGTAACAGTAGTGTTTAGCACAATATTCAAAGATGAGGATGATATGGTAATTGGTAAAATGTTTTTGCAAGAGTTGAAAGAGGGTAGAAGAGCAAGTCACACGGCGCCTCAAGTTTTATTCAACCATCGTGAACCACCATTAGAACTTCAAGATTGTGATGCTGCTGTTGGTGATAGTATTGGATACATTACATTTGGTATACAATTGAATTATTACTACTATTATTATATGCAATTAAATATCTATATATGTATGTAGTGTACTTTTAATAAATTTTTATTTGCAGTTTTATTTCCACGACATACAAATAAAGAAGCCCGTGCCAATACGATTGACTTGATTCACATGTTCCGTAATTATTTACATTATCATATTAAATGCAGTAAAGTATATATTCATTCAAGAATGCGGACAAAAACCACTGATTTTCTGAAAGTTTTGAATAGAGCACGATCTCAATCAAAACACACTGAGAAGAAAACTATCACGTAAGTAACCACAGAATAACACGCTCAAATATTTAATATTAACAAGTACATAATGTTGGGTCATATATTTTATTATTTTTTAGTGGGCGGACTTTTATCAGAAAAGAATAGTATCGATTGTAGATAATTTCATTTGAATAAAATAAATGGTGAAGAAGACAATGAAAAAAATAATTAAGAGAATAATTTTGCTGAAGATAGAAAAACATCACAACAACTAATTGAATTCATACGAAAAGTTTATTCTATTTTATAAGAGCTGTGTTGTGATACACAAAGTATATCGTTTCATGAACGATATTATCTTATCAACCAATATAATTTCATGCTGTTCAATGATGTTTGTAAAATAATTGGTTCATTATTCAATTAAAATGAAAATTATCCAAAACATTTAAATTATTAATATAATTTTCCAATATCGCCATTCCAATATTAATGCGATAATATACAATCAATAGTTCTTAAACAGATTGCTAGCATACATAACTTGATTATATATTCATTATATACATATATAAATAAAATAATACAGTATGTATATTGTATATGTTTCATTACTTTGTTCAGTTATTAATCATTACTATTGTGTTTTATTTCACGTTTGTTACTATTTGGATTTCTACATTTATTGATCCAAAGCTCTGCAATACAGGAATTAAAACTAGAAAATTGGGTGTGTCAGAGATAATTATTAGGAGCCACACCTTTTGCTTCTACTCGTAATGCTATCAACTATTTTCAAGTTTTACCAGTCTCACGCAAATCGTCTTGAGAGGCAGTTGAGCAAATATTGTACTTAGAAAAATTACAGACGAAATAAATATTCAACACTATGAAACCAACAATTACATCTGTAGCGCCTCAATTCTCTTCAGTAGCTCCTTGCTCGCCAGATGAAGTTGCGATAAGACCGGGAGATTGTGTTGAGGGTGAAGTAGAGGAGTGGTTGGAAAATGAAACCCTTGCTGGTTTTCGAGTTTGGCAACTTGCGGGTATTATTCTGTCTATTATTTTGGCAATCACCGTTGCTTTTTGCTGCTGTATAAGATTTCGTATACCCAGAACTAAACAAAATATTGAAGCAGATCATATTCGTAAAATCATAACACAAAGTTTTCGAAAAGAGTTGGCAAAAATTAGTAATACTGATATGGATGAAATGGATTTGAGAAAAGGTAAGCGTATTAGTTTCATTTGTTTTCACTTACTCATTGAATTATCGAATAAATTAATTTGTTACAATTTCAAAGCATTGGAAAGAGTTAGGATTGATCTTGATGCTGAAGATGAAGAGCTACAAAAGCAGCGGGAAAATATTGTGATTGAAAAAACACATGAGGGAATTAGAACAAGATTTCATGCCATGTTTTACCGTATGCGAACACGATTCTCTGAAAATTCCACAGTCCAACCAAACAATGTAATATAATAATAAAATTGCGGAGAAATAAATAAAGTCAATAATATATTAAATCATATTGATACAATGAAATATTTATTTTGTAAATATAATACATGATTTATTTCATTTTGCAAGCAACAGAATAACTATAACAGCACATGACAAAAATGTATTTTAAATGATGATTGTATATAAGGACGCAGAAAAAATACTTTTTCGTCTTTAATAAATATAATATATTACAATGTACATACATACATACATACATACATACATACATACATACATACATACATACATACATACATACCCGCATATATATATATAATTCATATTATTTTTGTAAAATTAACTGTTAGTTACATCACTGAAGTTGAGGTAAATATTATATATAATTTCACTTACTGACAATCTCAAATTACATCAGTAAAAATAATGATTTTCACATACGTATTGAAAACAATTTGGAACTGTTATTTATCCAACATTTGAAGAGCTATATGTGAAACAGATTTGATAATATATATTTTTTTGTATTAGTTATATTATCCACGAATACCACCACGTGAATAAAAATTTCGTTCACTATCTATTCATGGACATAATGTTGATATATTGGTATTTATGTGTTCATATGAATGTATATATTAATAATAGATAAATGATGGGATTATCGTAACGTCTCGTACGCTATAACTGCATGTTAACGGACATATCAGCTGAATTCAATTCCAAAAAATCAAGATATATTTATTGGAAAAAGTTTGGCTATCGAGAAAAAAAATTTATTGACAGAAATTATGAATAATCAAGTCCAAAAAATAAAATAAATCAACAACGTGAGTACATCATAAAAAAATAATTACAAATTCTGACACATGATAGTAACCTGATGGTTTATATGTGAATTAATTGTAAATTTTATGTGCAAATATAAAATAAACATTATAATAATGTATATATTATGCACATACATATAATCAAACTGTTTTTCCCCTGTATATGTTTTGGATCATTTTAATATGTCAAATGTATTTAAATATGCTATAGGTAAAAAGTTTTATTAAATAATAGATATCCTTGTATTCATTTTGTTTTTTTCCTTCTAGTGGATAATGTATCAACACAAAGATGTAATAGTCATATAATATGAATGGGAGACAGTCACTATGTGTAAAATTGTGCAAATATGTCACTTTAAAAGAGGTGTATTTGGCAATCAAATACTAATGAGTCAACTTAACAATAGCATTCAAAATAAGCAAAATCACTTATAGGTAAGTGTTTCATATAAAGTATATTATGCTATTACTATCTTCATTAACATTTATATGCATTATAACAGTGATATTATGTAATTCAATACATTGATGAAAAAAATAAAAATGTAAATGAATTAGAGTGATGAATAATTATTCACTCTTTGGTGCGTAAACAGTAAATATAAAACATGAGAAACATGAGAAATAATAATTTGAAATTGACTCGCTATTATTGTACAAGTATGATTAACAACATCATTATGATCACTAGTTACAAGTCACTATATTCTGTCAAATATATACTTGTATGAATACAATTAAACATATATGCATAAAAGTTCAGAATAAATTTGAGAAAAATTCTAATTTAAATAATCCATAAGGAATCTGATTATAACATTTAATAGACATTATACTTATTAACTATTAAAAATAATCTTTTTCAACTCTCTTGGAATATTAATTTGGTATATTTTCATTGGTGGTGGAAAATGGTTAAGAATAGGTTACAAAGGGATAAATTATAATGAAATAAAATGAATAGTGAAAAAATATTGTGCGCACTTGTAATCATTTAGCACCACTATAATCTAAATGACTATTGATAATAACAAGCCAGGTAAGATTTAGGCGTGTTTTCACGAAATCTTGTTACGCCACCATGAAAATTTGATTTTTGGACTGAGATACTGGAGGCTCACAACTGTCTGTGGAATGAGAGCGAATATGGGGAGAAAACTGCCACAAGAGCCTTGTTTACTATTTGGCTCGTCGTCTGGACTCTCGGATGAATTTTGAATTGGTAATTGGTTACAAGGTGTTGAGTATGGATATGGTTTTGATAGAGGATTGCATGTTATATGCACGTTTTCCATATTCCATTCAATTTTTGAGTCATGTGAAACTGAATTATATTTAATCATTGTGTCTCGACAAGCGAGCTTTTTTGATGAAGATAATCGTAATCGTTTTTCTTGATTCAGTCCAACATTAATACGGGTGGACGGCGGTCGGGTTGCAGGCTCGCGAGATAATTCACTTAATGTAGAGGATTTTAATGAGGCCTTTCGGTATACTTTTGTTCTACTAATTGGCTTCATAAACAATTGAGGTGAAGATGCGGAACGCTTAGATCGTCTGTCATCATACCCTTGCATTGAATTCATAGATATATTTGTTTGCATTTGGAAATATTCATTGAGTGATTTCTCTGTATTTTCGTTAATTTGAAATGATGAATTTTCATTATCATCGTTTTCAATAATTTTTGTCTCAGTCTTTAATCCCGTTCCGTGATGAAGAAGAAACACAGTAGATTGTTTGGTAATAGAAATGGGTTGGTGAATAGATAAAGGAATTTTGTCAATAGGTTGAGCGGAAATTTCTAATTGTGCTGGGAAATGATATTTTGCCCCATCTGTTATTTGCATAACTCGGCAATCAGACGGGCCAGCTGTGAACCATCAGCTTGGAAATTTTGAATAAAATGCGCAAGTTAAATCATAGTTTTTGAAACGACAATATTGTACATCATTACGCAACCACTCGCCGCCAAAATTAAGATAGTCCGCTTGCTCGAGCTCACGTGGTGTATCTGCTGCGACAGATTCTTTGTTCGCGAATATTGTCACAACGAATTTTCCCGGTTTAAATGTCTTTAATACTCGTCCAATAACCTCAGAGTATGTTGCCTCGGGTATATTACTTTCAAATGAGACATATGAAAATTCTGGCTCTGGTGTTATATGAATTGTCATGTAGCTTCCCTGTTAGCAAAAAGGAAAAAAGGCGGGAAAATTAAAATATTAATGAATTATTAATGCAAAGCAAAGGTAAAAAAAATCGCATGATTTGATAAAGTAAGTTCAATATATTTGATTAGACAACTTACACTTTTGGAAACACCATTCATTGAATAGCCACATGGTTCAAAAAGAAAATCATCGATTACCATATTAGGAACAAGTTTATCAATTCCAGATTTCTGGGTCGCTTCGGTTGCTGATGAGCATACATCTCTAGTGAAAATAGACATGATGTTTGGGTCAAGGTTCGTCATTAATATTTCTAAAGTTTGATCAGGTTCAGACGGCGTTTGCGATAGTTTTTGGCGATTCAATGTATAAAGGTACCAGCAATCATTGTCTACATCACCTAGACAATAAGCCTCTCCATCTGAAAAATGATACGATTGAAAACAACCTATGGATAATTCAGATGCTAAAATATTATCATTAAACATATACCCGGAAAAATGGTGTCAAGCAAAGCCACTTCGTCTTCAAATGCCTGATGTGGTGATATCTGTAGGTCGGGGCGTTTGTAGTTTTTGCGAGAATAAAATAAATCCTTTCGAACATAAAAACCAATAGTGAAACAGAAATATATTAAAATTTACGTTAATATTAAATACATATATAACACTGAAATGTAACTAATATTCACAATGTCCTATTGAATATTATACAGTAAAAAGAATAAAAAAATATCACGAGAATGAACAGGTGATGATCAGTGTAATGAAAGTGAATATGTGTAAGGATGAGGAGAATAAGCAAACGAGTGAACGAAAGAACAGAAAAAAGAAGCGGGGAATATGATGAACACAGTAAATGTGAGGTGAGATGTTACACTCAAAACACAGATCAATAAACCAAGAGTGAGAAAAATATGCTATGCGATGCATATACCACGTGTTTATCTTATATATGTATATATATATACACACACACGCGCGCGCGCGCATAGTACATGTATATACGTTACGAAATATGTATTATATGTATGTATATAAAAATGCAAAAGCTGCATCACTCAACATACATTAGGTCGAGTGTACATCAAAAAACTTAATGTCTAAAGAGTATCTATACTCGTGTTCAAGGTTAATGAATATCGACAACAATTGTATGTAAATTAAAAATAGTTATGAAAAAATCACTCATTGAATTACCTCAACTGCATTGAATCCAGTATATTCTTCAACAAGATCTAAAAGAGATTCCAGACATTGTAGTGGCGTTGTTGTACCGCAAGTTTTTAATATCAGACGACGTTTTGCAATGAACATGCTGCTTTCGCTATACAAAAATGAAAATAAGTAACGTGAGCAATTCCTTGAATTATGGAAATTAAACAATATTATTTTATACTAACATATGTAATATTGACAGGAGAATTAAATAATGTATTATGTCACAAATTGAATGGGCATACAAAGGAAAATATTCGCGTAGCTTAATTTGTGATTGCGATAATTTAACATGAGCCTCGTACGCAAAAATAGCTTTACGATTATTACGGGTTATCAGTGCGGATAACCACCGTGGGCTCATTGATCTTCTAGTTAGCTTAAGATGATAAATATAATCGTAAAAAAAAAATGCTCCAGACGACACGAACATTAAGCATATGTATAAATCACATTTATATTTTCTTATACAATATTAATGAAAAATAATGGGTAATTATATATGTTAATACGAAGACAAATATACGACGGCTCAATTGAAACTATATGTATAAAATAATTTTTCATCATGATATTTACGTGGATAACAGCGTTCAAAAATAAACTTTACAATAAAAAAAAAAACAAAATTGAAAATTTCATATTATTAATTATAACTGCACATATGACGAAATAACAGCTATTAAATTACTTGTGAAAAATAAGCTTCTCCCCTGCCCCAACCGCCAAATAAACCATGTTTTACGGATGCACATTTGTATCGATAATTATGGATAATTCTATTGAATTTTTATATAATGTTCGATAATTTACAAGGTTAACAGAAGGCTAGTCCGTTTGTAGTCCTAAGTCGTGGTTAATTGTGAATTACCTGAGAACATATGCATCGACCTGATCATTTCTGCAAAAGCTGATAATTTCACATCGGACAATCTTCAACATGGACTCCCATCTATGTCTTTAACAACGAAAAATATTCATAAAATTAACATCGAAATTCATAATTGTATAAAAACGATAAATCAATCAAAGAAAAAAATCTAAGATAATCATAGAAAAACTTGAATATTAATAATATTATATATATGAAGTTCGTCAAAAATACATCAAGTGCATGTAATGGATGGCATGCGCATGTGCGACTACATGTGGACATATGCATACATCATATGAGACCAGGAAGTTGAGCAATAATAAAAGTGCCCAATTGCAATTTATATGCACATAGAGTAATTTACTGTATCGAGTAGTGATGTACTATTTTATATATCACTAGTTTTATATTTGTAGTGAAATTTTATTTATTTATAAATATAGATGAATAATGATTTGAATTTGTAGAAATTTATTTTGGCAGAATATTATGAGCATGTGGAATGTGTATAGACTATTATCATACTTTGTATTACCACGAATATTTTAAATAATTATCTATCAACTTTATTTTAAGATAACTGATTTGTCTATTGTGAAAATGGATTTAATGTTTTCAAAACACTATTATTGTTAGATAATTTGATTATGAAAGAAAGAAAAAAAAAGTTGTAATTGATATATAAAAATAAAATTAGGTACATAAAACCTCTACACATCTTGACGTAATTCATTATTAGGCTTGATTATCCTGCGCACTGTCACAATCATTGTCAGCTTAATTCTATGGACGTGTTTTATTTCAAAAAATTAAAATTTAATTTACACGCAAACGTTATTTTTAATTGGGAATTTGGAGTAACCGAAGAAAAGATCCATATTTTGCGCAGAGATGAAATGCGTCATTGCGAATTAAAGGGGGTGGATTGAAATGATGAACAACCGGCGGAATAATGTATCATGGTTACAATACAGCATTCATTTTGCATAATTATGTATAAAATCATGCAGATCAGATATTTATGAAAACTTACCTAGGTATATCCCGAAGATCGCGTTTATTATCCTCATTATCTGTACTTGTAAACCAAATTTCAAGTAATTTTTCAACACCCTCAAAAAATTGTACGTTTTCAGTGTTATCATCTTTACTCGACGCCATTCTATTTGGCGATGGTACAATTTTTTGTTGATAAATTTAAATAGTTGGCTTGAAGTTTTGGCAAAAATGATATGAGAACTCGTTCACCTTCAAATATCAATCACCACTAATCACTAATAATTTTCTGACACACCAAACTTTACTGATTTTTATTGATGAAAATAAAATTAAAACAAGTGTCGCTAGATGCAGCAAATCGTAGTATTAGTATATGTTATCGTGAAGCGTGTATCTTTCAATCTACCTTGCTGTATCACATACTCTCTTGAATTTAACTGAATTCCACCTCCCCAAAAGCCACCGCTACATATTCGCTTCAAGTGTTGGTATGTATTGTAAATATATTGACATGTCTCACATATGACCCGACTGAAAAATAGAACACAAGCGCATACATGTACCTGTATTGTGTACTTATGCATACATACATGCATACATACATACATACATACATACATACATACATACATACATACATACATACATACATACATACATACATACATACATACATACATACATACATACTCATTTACACGCACGCCTATATACATCTTTATGGATGCGCCCTCTACAGGCTTCCACATCATTTGAAAGAATATGTGTACATATATATACATATACATGAATTTGTTCGATGATAAACAAATCAAAAACTCCCCATTAGCCAAGTGCGCGCACCGATCGTGCACCGTGCATGCACCTAGTGCATTCTCATGTAAATCCCTGTATAGCCTTTGGTGAAGTATACCAAATGTTATTGGCCGGGCTTACAAATTTCTCATATACGGCATAGGTCAAAACGGTCGGTAATACTGATATCTATAATATACATTCGCTTATAATATGTATAGGAAACAATAAATAACATTAATTATATATATATATATATATATATATATATACCAAGTGAAATACTTTCGAGTTTCGCACCATATATGCCAGCTGCACATTGGGAACCTAGATAAAATTTAGATAAATTAATTTTTTCTTAAGTCTCGTATAATCATAAAAATCGAAACGGTCATCATCAGTTATGCTTATTCCGGTCGCGCCAAGTACGTTCGTATTAAAAGTGGGACATTGACAAAAAATTTTTGACACATATAACTATATAGATTAATTACAATAGGTGATGATGAGGTTTTTTGAAAATAGCAATCAATTACACCTATCATTAATGTGTATTCTGCTATAAACATAGATAACAAATATAACTACATAGTAAGTACGTTCGTATTAGAAGTGGGACATTGATAAAAAATTCTTGACATATTTAACTAGATTGATTACAACAGGTAATGATGAGGTTTTTTGGAAATAGCAATCAATGACACCTATCATTAATGTGTATTCTGCTATTAACATAGATAACTAATGTAATTACATAGTAAGTCTATAACTTATACTTGGCGATAATGACTGATATCAAATCTTTTTGTGAAGTAATTTTTGCAAAGTAACTTTTTCGAAAGTAATTTTCGCAATACAATTTTTTGTCATACATGAATTTGGTGCCTTTTTTTATTTTTTTTCAAAAAAGTTTTTTCGATTTTGATATCATTTCTTTTTTTACTACAGGTACAATAATTGAAATCGAATCTTGCTAAGATAATCGATATTTTCTGATTCATACTTAATAAACATATAGAAAATGAATATAAAAATCTATCGTAATTTAAACATTTCTCAAATTAGTAGACATGTACGTTATTCAAACGTCTGAATAAATAGCGGAACATTAAAGAAAGAAATGACAGATATTTATCGCTTTCTCTGGGGTTACATTCTTGATTTGAGATGCATTAATCAATCAATTGAATGATTTCATGCAACAAACATACCCCTGTTACATTTCAAGTATAAAAATACAATAATCTTTTGAAACAAATAAGTTCGGGAAAAAATTTGAAATGGTCACTTAGTTTTTACAATACAGGGCCATAAATTTTTCAAATTTTTTCCTTATTTTCAAATATTTTGAAAACCAAAATTTACCCAAATCTCGAAATTTCTCATGTGCACTGAAATTGGTTTGGAGATTATATTGGAATAAATTTTACCAATAAAAACCATCTAAAATTTATTTGTTTCAAATTAAGGAAGAAAAATTTCATCCATTTTCATATCATAATACCCTCAAATTATTTAATTGATTTGTTGTAACAACTGCGAAATATTCTTATATTTTCTTATATTAAATAAAAGTGTTGAAATAGAAAAATTGAATAGGAATTTTTTTTTCATATATCTGTGGCGGCACAATCTGCAGTACCTCCGCAACCTACAACTGCATTACCAACTCAACAGCAGGCAGTGTTAAGTTAACACTGTTAACTCCAGCCATCGTATGGCGTTCCGATCAGTCTGAGGAACCGTCACGCCGCCCACGGAAACAAGTCTTGAGGAGTGCGCTTTGAATAACGCTCTCTCTGCCGCTGACCGCTCAACAAGCAACACCACACGTATAGCGTTCCGCTTGATCTAGAGTCCCTCTAGAGGGACTCTAGCTTGATCCAACCACGCTATACTTCTTTATCGCGCGCGAACTACTCATTAGTTATTTTACCACTGTACAATACATCGATCCAATAAAATACCTGTTTAATCCAATCCACCGCATCTCAAATAATAAAATATCATAGTCTAAATTCCTATATATCAGTTGATTGAATGAATACTCGTTATTATTATTAATATTGAAATTGACCGCTAGAGTAGTAGATAAATAATAATAATAATAAGATGTTGCTCGATACATCATTTCTGACTAATGTTAAAGTTGTCCGCCAGAGTGAAATGAGAGAAAAGGACAAACTTATGGATATAACCATATAACATGTGTCAGAAAAAAGTTGTCATGACCTTGTAATAATAAAAGGCAAAATGATAAGTATTAGGAGTAAGAGAAAGATACTACAGGACAGATTGGTGAGAGACAAGTTTATAGTATCATACAGCCGACATACACACATTGAATAAGGACGCCGAACAGACGACACAACCAGGACTGAATTTTTTTCATCATGAGTTTTCAACTTTAACTTAATATATCTTCCGTTATACGGAACATAAGACGAAAATGAAATCAGTTTCATTATATAATTTTTTGACACGAGCTTTTAATTGATATCTTGTTAGACCGTGCACACTAGATGAACGAAGGCGAAAGAATTTATTCGAATAAATTCGTTCAAAAATGTTTGGCGTTCGATGTGAAATTTGCTTCGCCATCTACATTGCACGAACAAATGCGAACGAATGATTTCACGGACGTTCGTCTAATTTCGTCGGAGTTACAGGTGCGTTGTAGCGAATTGTGCAACATTCATATTCTCGATATAAATCGATAAAATTTTAAAAAATAGAGTGGCTTCAGTCCATGATTCAAATCACAAATTAAAATAATCAGTCAATGTATTTACGCATAAGTCATGACGTAGATTTGTACTGCGCAGTAAAGCCGTCCACACTAGAAAATCGACCGAACAAATTTGGCCGAATTTTTTTTAGATGTACCGCCTGACGAGCGAACCCTGGCGAATGCGAACAAAAATGTTCGACTACGTTCATGTTATATCCCTAGCGTAGGGATATATATATTATTATATATGTTAAGCATAGAATAATTAGATAATAAGAAATTAAATTTTAAGAAATAAATATTACACTTATATTCGTATAAGATACATATATATATATATATATATATATATAAGTTAAAATATTGACAACTACCATTGATAAAACAGAACTCTACTATTACTAGGAAGTTAATTTATACACTATAATTGCAATATAAAAATGAAATAAATTTATAACATTAAAATTAAAAGAAATATAATATCAAAAATATGAATATATTTCCAACTTAAAATATGATAAAACATATAATGCATGCGTTAGATACGATTAACAAATAGCTCGACAAATTCTTCCGCTATCCGATAGCCAAATAAACCTATGTAAATAAAACAATCATTTTCTCACGCAATTCGAAAACCAAAAGAAAACTAGATAAAATTCTCAAATAAAATGATTACACAAGAAAACGCGTCTTATAAAAAAATCGATAAATAGAATTTTCTGAGAAATGAATAAATCCAAAATAAATAGTGAAACACACATGAAGAAAATAGAATTTCTAAAATCAGTCATGCATTTCCGTAGTTGATAAAAATATATAACACCTGAATAAATAAGATTAAAATATCGTTCAATTCATTATCACATAAAAGAAATTGTATCACGATTCTTAGAAAAGTTAATGCATCAAAATGCTGGGGGTCGTCCCCAACCAATCACAAAAATGAAAATAGCCGTAAGACGAAAGACCAACCTACATGTAAAATAATAGCCAATAGAAACTAATCCATTTGAACCAGGAGGTGAAAAACCCTCCCCTAATTAAAACTTATAAAAACCCAAAAAAAACTCTGAAAAGTCAGTTCTCCGATTTTCATTGAAAAGAGCAAGTTCTCCGACATTTACCAAAAAAAGAGCAAGTTCTCCGGGAGACGCACATCTAGTTCTCCGATTTCTATTAAAAAGAGCAAGTTCTCAGACAATTAAGTAAAAGACAAGAGTTCTTCAAACACATATTCATTAAATCATTTGAAGCCGAGTTAAAAATCAGGTAGAGTACAATTCCTACCCAGAATATACTCGAAAAATATAAATCATCCGCGACGTTCGTGAGATAATTACTATTAAAATAAAACGATAATAAATAAATTAATCAATCGGAGTTCTCATCAAATAAGTTGTAATATTACAACCATTGCTAAATAAATAATAATAGAGTTAGTGATAATTAATAAAACGTTAAGTGAATTAACATTCAATCTTTATAATTGTGTAATTAAATAAATAAATAGACTATTTAAATTTAAAAGGTGTTCTCAAATACATGAATCATTTGCCGATAATTCTCCATTTTCACAATCCACTAGTTTCTGTTTCGAATCTACATCTCTAGCAACGAACAAATCCCTATAAAATAAATTATTATAGTGAGGTTGGCATCAATTACTCCGGAGCATCGCAGAGATTGGCTCTCAACCAATCTGGAGCAGAGGCGGCCGACCACAAACAACGTGATTCAACAAGGTGAACCTCTCTCGACGAAATCGCCTGTTCCCAGGACGTAACATCCATATGAGCCGAAAGAATTTTTTCGCAACTATTCGTTCGCCTTCGTTTACCAAGTGTTCGTGTACCCGGCCTTATAATTGCATCATAAATTGTATGATAAACAACGTGAGGTTTCACATTACGAGCTTTTAGTTACTTTATAATTATGAAGAATAATTCATTATTGAGGTATAATATGCATATAAATCATATTCAAAATAAATTTATAGAAATATCACTGGTCACGGTCGCAACTTAGCATATTACCAAATTCAAATAACGCAAGATTCAAATTGATTACAGTTATTCATGAAATATCAGTTGAATTACAGCTGACTTTTTGCATACTTAAAGTCTCAATCGACGGACAATACATTTATATATGTATATTATACTGACTATATCGACCGTTTTTATTTCTCAAATTGAGACTTCCTTTTTCTTTAAAATCACTATTAATTATTTTCTTTCATCTCTTTTCTTGTATTATTCTAATAATTTTTGTTTTCTTTATGTTATTTCCAACTCCACTTTTATCTGTAGCATTATTACAGTACGTATCTACTGTTCACAACCGTGGAGTTTACTTCCACTTTTGTAATTATAAGTTTTTTAATTACATTTATTAAAATTTTTTTCCGCTTCGTAGTTAAAATAATGATGTAAACTTAATATTAACAAACCGCAATCGCGCCTAAAAACGAAATCCCGATTAAATATATGTAATATTATTTTTAAATATGTAACTGTCAGACCAGTGATGTACTGAATGCAGACAAGTCGTCATGCGCACTGGAATCCTATGGCGTTGTATCTTGTATACCTATATTGTAGCGTAATATATAGGTATAAAGCCCCATAGGATTTCATTGCACATGACGACTTGTCTGCATTCAGCACATCACAGATGTGTCAGCACTCAGCGCTGTGGTGGTGGTGGTGGTGTGGCGGTAGAATCATGGCACATGCGCATTGAAATCCTATATGGATCTGTATACATATACATATTAAACTATAGTGTCGTAAGATTTCAGTGCGCATGCGTTTCCGTCAGCTTTCGGCCCATCACAGGGCGGTTCCACTATATCGGTCACAGCGTCACACTGTTTCTCGCACATTCAGTAAATATAATTGGCCCCTTTATGCCCAAACTCTGATCATAAGGTCTCGATTGTGGACTCAGGGAATTTCACTTGTATCATTGTATGTTTAACTTCATGCACTTGAATCGAAAAAAAATAATAAAAATTAAAAGGATGACATTTTGATGATGTTCTGTATTAGTAACAGAGAATAATATTCATTTTTTTCTACATAATAAAAGAATACATTAAGAGAGGTCATAATGAATATTTTGTTAATTGTTTCTACTTCTATTTGTGCTATCGCAAACGTTATCCCATTTATTATGGAATATGTAAGTTATAATTAATTTAATGGATATTTAAGATTATTGTAATTGAAATTAATTATATAAAGAAGTATAAGATTAATAGAAAATTCGAAGTTATGATTTGGATTATTTTATACATAGATAATTTCCCGGATCTTTTCTGAAAACAAAAATGAAAAACAATTAAAATTAGAATTAAGTAAATTGGAGCAAGAAATGTCAGTTATATCAATGGTCGAGGAGTTTTCCAAGTACACAAAAATTCAGAGAAAACATACAAAACTTAAAGAGATTTACAAAAGTCAATATTGTACGAGAATAACATCCCGCATAAAAACTCAATTGTTCTTCAATTATTCAGCCAAATTTTTTAATGTAAGCAAAATAAGTTTTATGTATAAATATAAACTACAGCAATACTGAACAAATTTCTGTATCTTTTCAGGCCATTATTATGATGATGCTGGTAAAGATGTATCGTGCTCAACCAATTATCATATTTCCTAGGGATACATTATGGCCCCTGAACGATTTATTTTCATGGCCAGGAATTCATCAAGATTCCATTTCATTACTTATATGGATAGGAATAACAACATTAGTGATGCCACAGTTATTTTTCAAAATTAATTCCGTGTAACATGAAATAAAAAATGTGATAAATTAAACAATTATATATTTTAATGTGTAAGTGGTAACACGGTAACAATTAATAATTTTAAGAGGAAAAATGAGCGTTCTATTCATTGCATATAATGTACCTACATGAAAATATAACGTAAAACATATTAAAAATGATCATAACCATTGATACAATACAATAATATATAATAGATGTGACTCTGACAAATATAGTACAAAAGATTTATAGGTAGCAGAATGAAAATTCGTATATTTAATTAAAATAAAATGATTTTATACAATAAAAAAACATGAACATTTCTAATTGAACAAATATCACAAATATATTTTTATAAACACCAGCATTACTCGCAGATCCTTCATATGTTCATAGCATATCATAGCCAACTTGATTTTATGCAATTGTAAGTGAAAATCATAATGTAAAGGAAAAATTTTTTAATTATCCAATATAATATTAACTCGACGATAAATTATAAAATATTAGGAATTCCAGCCTGTCACCATTCAATTGTTCTCCAAGTATAACGTGGTGTATTTCAAAAGAAATCTATGCTTAATTTTTTATTTATCAAACAAATAAACCTACATTGTTTACACTCATACAATGACAGAGCTTATAAAATGTGATGCTCTTTTCATTAAATAAATATATGTTCAATTATAAGAAATTCACATTTTCAATATATATTTATGTACTTATTTATTTATAATTCATACCAGATGATTTATAGATGTTCTGTATGATGTCGTCCAACCATGAGTAATTTGACACGATTGAAAACCGAAGGACTATACTTTTAATACAATGTTACAATTATGAAAATAAAATTGACATTCACGTGATTATCATTCTCAAAGTATAAGGTGATAATTTTGTTAATGTAATTACATATACAATAAATGATCGGTTGCCAGAATCAGAGGTCACATTTATTATTCTACGTATTGTTAATATTATTATCATTATTATTACAATTGTGTGAAAGCATGAATGATTAACCATTAACATTTAAATTTATCGGCACATACAATATGGGATAATAAAATTCATATATCGACAATAGTATGTAATAATGTCCATATCGTTTAGGTTATTATAGAATCTCTCTTAATGTAAAACTGACTATTTAAATAGAACATTTTTTTATTTTCATCAGTTAACTTTATTCAAGTTTTGAAGTAAAATATATTTGTGGTTTTTTTTTATTCCAAATAAGTTTATGAAATATTAATCACGAGACATCTACCGAATTGATTGCAGTATACACTATAGTTGTCAGGATACATGAAACCAAATGCTATTACCTAGATGAAACCCTATTCATTTGTTTATTTGATTGTTTATTCATTTTCTTTTCTTTCTGCGTAAATGACTGATGATAAATTTCAAAGTTTTATTTTTATGTTTTCGCAATATCCATGGGCGAGCCACCAGATATATTAACGACAGGTCCACTTAATGACGCACCTCCGGGACTAATGATAGTTGGTGGAATAGCAGGCTTTACAAATCTGTCGGAAGTGCGTCTACTGGAAGATGGAACTATATGTCCGCCAGCGGACGGTGGTGAGTTAGAAAATGGAAGTATCATTGTTTGGCCGCAAGCAAAGCAACGATTTGAAGTGAAATTTTCGCGAGAGGTTGAACCAACGATATTAACACCAGGACTCAATGGTCTGGATGAATTTGGCGAAGGATTGTATGGCACTGGACTTGAAACTGTACGATTTCTGATATTAGTACCAGACATAACAATTTCATTGTAGTGACGCTCTTCTTCCATTTCTAAGCTTGATTCTGATTCAGATAAATGCCGGCAAAGTGCTTCACGCCGTTCAACTTCTAATTGCAATTTTCTCTGCAATCTCAAATTCTCTTCTTTAATATGCTTCTCTTCATTCACATAGCGTTGCATTTTTTCAGTATGTTCCTGTTGCGATATTATAAGAGTGTGCCGCAATCGTGCCACTTCACTTCGCAATGTTTGTATGTGAGTACTAAGATTTGTCGCTGTATCACCATTATTAATATCTCTAGGTGATGTTGGATCGGATACTGGCTGATCTAATTTTATTTGTAGCATTCGTTTTTCCGCCTCAAGCTTGTCCATTCTCTTCCATAACTTGTTCACCAAAGCTTCTTGCTCTTGCTCAAGAGTGTTTTCCAATTCAACTTTTTCTCTTCTTAATTGTTCCAAATTACTTTGCTTCGCTAACGTTTCAGCCTCCAATTTTTCTATTTTTCGCATCAATTTGTTCACCAAACATTCTTGCTCTTGTTCTAAAGTTTGTTCCAATTTGCATTTTTCTTGGCGCAATTGATTCAATTTTCTAGATAAATCATTTGTTAAGCATTCTTCCTCCTGCTCATAGTGGTGGGCTAATGTTTCTTTTTCTTTTTTTAAGGCCTGAATCTTCTTTAACAGTGTATTACTGATAAATTCCTCTTCTTGTTCAGCTTTAGCTTGCTACATCATAATAATATAATATGAATAAATAAAGCACAATATAAATTTTCAAATTAATTATTATAGATTGCATTTTAGTTGACTTCATGAAAAAAAATATACCAGATAAATTTTATAATTTATATTATACAAAAAATTCATTATTAGAATAGGCAAAAAGCAAAAAAGTATCTTTGAATTGTATATGAAATAACTCACAATTATTACTGAAGCTTGGCGAAGACCTCTATTCTCTTCCTGCAGTGCTTTCACACGTAATTTATAAGTTTCCAATTCAACTTTCAATACACGATTGTGCTGTTGTAAAGACTCAATTCGTTTTTGTAATTGCTCTCGGGTTACCGGTGAGGGTGGCATCATAATTGGTCCACCATCAATTGAGCTTGAATCACTTTCTGAGGCGCTATCACGGTCAGCCATTTTATATTCGCACAAATTAGATGATGATGGGATAAATCAATCAATATCATAAATATATCAAGATAAATGCTGTCTTGGACACGTTATATTGTCTTTGTCTATGTTTTCATTTGTTTTTATCTAGTTTACTTCAACTAAAATTTTAGTATTGTGCCACGAAATTCAAAATTATGTTGCACACTTGACGATTATACAAACATGTGGTCGCCGTAACCGTCATCAACCGCTTCTTACTAATACATTCGTATATATATCTATCGAACATATACATACGCACTAAACGAATCAGCTGTTTCAGTCTTTGTGTCTATTTTAATGAAGAAAAAAATAGTGAAATCGAATGAACAGTAATGGGCTCATGTATATATTTTCATGTACAATATTAATAAATAATATTAATAAGTTTATGTATTATTTTAACTGATACATTTTCATTCGTTAATTTGTATTTCTGGAGCATGCCATTGTTGTTTGCAAATATCACAACTGGTTGTGTATGCACTATGCAGTATGCAGTATGCTGTATGAGTAATATGTCAATGTTGTATTATATATGTGTTATATATTATATGCTGATATATCCCTTATGACTTAGGCTTAGATTATAAAACATAATTTTGGTTTTAAAACACTAATCTTTTTTTCGTATTGCTCCCTATACATACATACATACATACATACATACATACATACATACATACATACACACACATATATATATGAAAGGGTATTGGAGAGTGGTGGTGACGCGATAGTTTATTTTATTTAGCACTACTAATGCCATCTACATGAGTAATACTTGATGATCGCCATCTACAAACTGCGAGATTCAAAAACTCTTCAAGTGCCAACACTGCCAACTGCAGTATGTAGTTTTGCAAAACGCATCATTATATGCATATAGAGAAATCGATCAAAATAGTTCAGAAAAGTCTGTGGAATGAAAGGTGAGGATGGAAACGGCGGCCTTTAATTGGTTAATTCATTTGTATTTACATTTTATATGCTCACGGGAATATATTACATATTTCTGTGAGCTTTAATTATGTAGCGCAAGCTTCTCCACAGCAGCTGTACACTGAAATAAATTTTTACAATGAAGTAATGAAACATTTGAACAAAAATTATCGAATATTTCGGGAATGACGGAACATTTCCTTGGTGTGAAGATTCTCCACGTGATCATAGTAATATCTACAAATCATGAATTTGAATTTTTTGGACGTTAAGTATAGATGGCGGCTCTGAAATATTAAACGTACTAAGACATTCAGTAAATTTTGGTGTACATATTTGAAAAAAATGATAAATTATGATTACTTTTTTGTTCGTATGATTTATGTTCAACGATTGTTGAGATGGTTGGATACTTTTTTCAAGAAATTTTTTTTAGTATCGTAATTTTAAGAGACAATAAAATTTATTAAAATAGATACTCAATGTTCCAGTGTGTTCTATAGGTCACTACTGAACTATGAAGTACTCTGAATCGCATATTCCTATTTTCCTATCCCGTATGTACATCGACTACACAATTGCGATTTTTCACAACACAATCTTTTATTCACGTTGCAGATAATGTCAATGATATTATAATTATTTATTATTACAATAATAAATCAATATCATTTGAGAGAACATTTATTATTTCGATTGAATGCATATTCATACTATAATTAAGATTAACAGAGTTAAATATGTATAAACAATTTGTTTTGGAAATCATATTAAACAGAAAGATGCGGAATATGAGAATAATTGTAAATATTTCCAATAGAACAAAAAATTCGTCTTTAAAAAGAAAGTATGTGTTTAAGAGATGATAATCATTGCATCCATGTCTATATGTATATTCATATCAGGCATCACAGCTTACATTTAGTATTGTTGCTTAAAAATGAAGAAACGTAAGATACCACACGCTCGGGATTGTTATTATGTACATCATGATTCCCCTCAACGGTTACAATACTACATGTGTTGGGCAACACCTTCTTGAAACTCTGCAAACTAGCTGCGTCATCCAGAAATAATTTGAACCATGAATCAGTGGCTAATATCACCAAAACTGGTAATTTTAAATGATTTATCAGTTCCGCATATTGATTAAAGTTAAAATTGGGATATATAAATGGCCTTATTCTGAGATCACGATTATATTTATACATATCGCCGACCATTGAAACAGATCTCTCGAAAAGTGACAGGGCAGCTTGTTTATTTAAAGTGAATTGCCGTCTATTCTGTAGTGCATTGAGTACTTCAATTTTTGTGTACAAACGAGTTTTCTTTTCATTCAAATCGTACAAAACGCTATCATTAACTTGTCTAATTCTGCTTAACAAATTTTTCTCATTCACTGCTCTTGGTAGTAAACCGTCAAAAGTAATTATTCTAGTTAATGTGTTGGGATATACTATACTAAACATAATACCCAATTGAGCACCGAAACTGTGTCCGATATACATACATTTACTCCATTGTAGTTGCTCCAAAACATATTTTATTGTTAAAATGTAATTAAAAAAATCCAAAATAATACCAGGTGAAAAATGACTGGATAATCCATGACCCGGTAAATCTATAGCGACGTAATAATAGTTTTCTGGCAAAAGTTGAATGAGTCTAGTGAATGATCCAGCGTTATCCAAAGTTCCATGAACCAGGAGGACTGGATTATTTCTAGGACAGCCCCAACCTTTTCCAGCCACATGACCCCATGGCATTGTTAATTTCAATTCTTGTGATTCTTTGTGCGATTTCATTATTCGTGTTTATATCTAATATAATAATAAAAATAAATTAACTGAAACAGGTCAATGAGTGACATAATATACATACCTGTATGTATTACAAAATTGATGATATACATAGAATTTATCTTAAAAAATAATGTAATAGTAGACACGAAGTTGAGAAATAAAATTACGCAAATAATGTGAATGCTAACAGCAATATTACCAAGTCCAAAGTGTTATATGTTTTCTCGAAAAAAAAAAATATATGAATATTTATTATTAGATTGCAACATTTTATTATTATTGTCACCATATTTTCTGCAAAATACAGAATTTAATTATGAAGTAGAGACCTCTATTCTTCATGGTAGAGACTAGAGGCTATTCTTCAATTTTCATAATAATTAACATGTACTGGATATATAGATATTTCATGACGATAAGTAATAAATAGCTGCAGTATAGTAACTCAGATGTCCCAGAGTCACTTTTAATTGGGACCGTACAAAAATGCAGCCCCGTCATCTGGTGTTCAATTTTAATACTTTCCGTAACTGTATCAGCTAAGAGGTGGTGGTGGGAAGCATAAACCTAGCCTCCGACCGGCGGATGAATTAAAAAAAAAAAAAAAAAAAAAAAAAAAAAAAAAAAAAAAATGACTGTGACAAGTATCATGACATTTCTATGCTAAAACCAATGCTTAGGCTAAGCAAAGTTAAAATATTGTGGTGCAAATAACAATCCACTTTGCCCTTTGAATTAATTTATGCTGGGCTATAGGAAAACGATAAAATTAATACAGACTACTTTTTGTTGCATTTGGACAATGTAGAACCCAACATTTCCGAGGGCTCATGTTTGTTGTACGTCTGCATTATAAACGTATTGAAAATTGAATGGCAATGTGCTGTCACAACCAGAAGTTCAAAATTTCTCCACACCCCATGCGCACGATCGTTCGTTCAATCCCCTCCATCGGCTTGCACGGTCCCATACATGGGTGAAAATTTTAATTTTCCTACATATCATAACTAGAACCATTTCAAAACGTCTGTATAATTCGCCTTGCATCCAAATCTGCAACTAGGTAGTGTTGTGCTGGTGGCACAGAAGACGAATTCAAAACTAGTAATTGATGTTTGGAAAAATTCAAACGTCGTTATAACATTCGTTGCATGAGAAAAACTATCTTCTAATGTAGATGTGAGGCGAATCGTAGAGAGGTTTTACAGTATTGGTAAAATTTGAAGACTATAGAGTTTCTATTCTCTATGTTGGCATTGTTGGCAACACTGAAATTGATTCAGCGCCTTCAACGAACGATGATGATGTTGTGAACAGTGAAACACTGAAACCTCAAAACATCAAGCTGCTGTAGTGAAGCAACGAGCGCAAAAGCGATTATATAGAGAAGCTTGCGCCTTGTCGCTTTATGTTTTTGCTTTTTCGTTCGGCTTTAATCGGCCGATATCGCGAAAAAATATGCGTTTGTAATTATAATTATTGATAGGGTACTAACATTTGTGCGACGGGACATGTCGTATAAAATAAATGAAATGAAGAACATGCCGTGCAAAAGATATAGATTGAGATAATAGCGAGTGAAGTCACTCAATTAATTTCACGAGGATTCTTTGTCATGGACATGCAGGCATCGAATGGTTCGTAACTTGTCTTTATTGTTATTATGGTGATACCGGTCAATCGAAAAATTTATTTATATTGTCGTCGCCATTGATCTAATAATCCATATAAATATAGTTAAAATGATTATACAAACATTCTTGAATTATAAATGAAATGTCGAGAATATTGTCTATATTTATGAATTAAGAAATAAAGGTTAAATAAATGCTCACTACATACACAATGCCTGTAGCGTCACACTCATTCACATAATTTTTCATCTATTCTAGTATTATTATGTCATTTTATTATTCCGTGAAAATAAATATAAACATCAGATAAAGTCAGTATTATTAAAAATATTTTACTCAGATTTAATACATGAATATGAATAATGAAGTATTATTCATGTGGAAGGACATATATTTTCAGTTATATCTAAGCATAATAATAAGATGATCAATTTTAATAAAGAATAAATATTTGTGTGAATTCAGTGTATACTTCTGTCCCTGGTATACCAGAGCTGGGGATGGTGTGGATGGGCGACATGATGGTCCACGGCGAACCCACACATGAGCTTATGATAGATCCAAGACACTCTGAGAGTCCATTTTTCACTCATGGTGCTCATTCGTTTAATGATATGAGAAATCATCAAATAGCTCCACCTACAATGGTCAGATATTTACCGCAACAGTTTCCTAATGAATGCTCCGAGACAGAGGAGACAATTGAAGGAACTGACAATCATCGGATGCATAAAGTACGCAATAATGCATTATTTTATTTAATATTAAAGTGGTAATGTGTCATGTCTTGGGTGTAATAATGTATTGAAATTTTATAGGAATATGATGTTCGAGAAGGTGATTCAGGAGTGAACGAATATTTAACATTGGATGATTACATAGAAGAAGATGAAGACGAAGAATTTCAAAACGATGATAATAATGACAATGACGATGATGATAATGATGGTGATGATGATGATAATGATAGTGATGATGGTGACGATGATGATGATGATGATGATGATGATGATGATGATGATGATGATGATGATGATGGTGATGATGATGATGATGATGATGATGATGATAATGATAATGGTGTTGTTGGGAGAACAAATGATACAGAAGGTGAAGAACGCGAAATGGTACTAAGTAATGCAGCCACTCAAACAAGTCAAGATAACCGAAATCGCAAGATAAAACCGATAAAACATCCTGGGTTAGTATTAAAAACGCCAATAGCTTATCAGCCGCATACGGATTTGAACTTCATTCCTATTAGAAAAGATGGAATAGCTGTATGCGAAAAATGCGGCGCGATTGGGGTAAAGCATGCATTTTATACAAAAGAAAGACGATTTTGCAGTCGAGCGTGTGCTCGGTCATCCGAGCATACTACATCAACAGCTGACTCAACATATAGTCCTTCGCATCAGTCTGATCAATTAATGATGAATTCAGAATCGTTGCATACTGAAAAACCTTTAGATAACGAGACATTAATTAAAAATGAATTATTGGATCTTCGCAGATGTCAATTGGCAATGATGTCGGGTAAAGAAGCAAGTGAAACGGTAGGAAAAATGCGAAAATTTGAAAAGGTGGAAAAAATTGAACGAACTGGAAAGACAGAGAGGATAGATAAAAAATTAAACAAGGTGACGAAATTTGATAAAATTGAAATAATTGATAGCAATAATGAGAATAAAAAATTTAATACAATAAAACTGAATGAAAAAGCGGTGACTGCACCAGTAATGCCTGAAGATTTGCCTATAAGACGAAAACGAACAGCAGACATGGCTGATTCGTACGATTGGACACCTCAATTAACCGAACCAGGATTTTGTGCAGCACCTGTATCTTGCTTTAAGCATGCGCCAATATCTGAAATATGGGACAATATTACTGTAGGTATGAAAGTTGAGGTTGAAAATACAGATTGTGATGAGGTATGTGAGGCTTTTCCAGATTCGTTCTGGGTCGCGACTGTTTTACGTATTGCTGGTTATCGAGCATTATTAAGGTACGAAGGCTTTGGCCATAATGCTGATAAAGATTTTTGGGTGTCGCTTTGTTCTAATGATATTCATCCAGTTGGGTGGTGTGCAACTATTGGTAAACCACTAATTCCACCAAACACTATAGCTAATAAATATAAAGATTGGAAGGATTTTTTGATGAGACGTTTAACTGGTGCAAGAACATTACCAACAAACTTTTACAATAAAGTGAATGATAGTATAAAATCACGTTTTCGTTGTGGTTTACATTTAGAGGTTGTAGATAAAAATCGAATTTCTCAAGTTAAAGTTGCGACTATACAAAAAATTATTGGTAAACGTCTACATGTAAGGTATTATGATTCACCACCAGAAGATAATGGATTTTGGTGTCATGAAGATTCACCATTGATACATCCAGTAGGTTGGGCTAGAAAAGTTGGGCAGACATTAGATGCATATCCTGAATATTTAGAACGCTTAGAAGTCGGCCGTTTATGCGCTGATGATGCCATAGAAAATCTCTTTTATGTGCCAAAAAATCATCATTTAAATCTCGGATATACATTTCGAGAAGGAATGAAAATTGAAGCAATTGATCCCCTCAATTTATCAGCAATATGTGCTGCAACCATTATGCAAGTTCTCAAAGAGGACTATGTAATGATTAGAATTGATAGTTATGATGAAGATGCAAGTTGTGCCGACTGGTTTTGCTACAATGTAAGCTCACCCTGTATTTTCCCAATTGGTTTTTGTGCGCAACACGGTTTACCTCTTACTCCACCTAAATCTTACGATCCGACGACATTTTCATGGGATACCTATTTAGCTGAGACAAATACAATTCCAGCTCCAGTAAACTTGTTTAATCGTGAAATTCCACAGCATGGATTTATCGAGGGTATGAGATTGGAAGCGGCAGATTTAATGGATCCAAGATTAGTATGTGTAGCTACTATTAGCCGAGTTATTGGTCGATTATTACGTGTACATTTTGACGGTTGGGAAGATGAATATGATCAATGGTTGGATTGCCAAAGTCCGGATATTTATCCGGTTGGTTGGTGTGATCTTGTTGATCATAAGCTTGAAGGACCGCGACCACTCATCAAAAACATCAGTCCAACTATAAAAACACCACGAGGCCTTAAACGTAAAGCTAAGCGAAAAGTAAAGAAAGGCAATAAGATAATGTGTCCGAAGAACATATTATCACGACATAGCGAACGTGTTAGTGGCCACGGGCAGCGTGAACGTGAAAAAGTATATGAGCCAGCACAAGGTACAAAAATTGAGCGTGATCGTGAATTAGGCAGTTTACCTGAAGAAGGAAAAAGAGAACCAGAGCCAGCTCAAGAGCCGGCTGGTCCTGATCAAACATTACCAAGTCCAACAAGTGGTCAAGGTCAATCGATTGGTGAGACATTGCATAATGATGGTCTAAATCCGCCATTACCGAGAGAAAGAATTGCTACATGTTATATTAATGTTAGTAAATCCTTTATAAATTTTTTATTATTAATCCAAATCAGTAACGATACACGTTAATTATAATTGATACAATTTATATATTTGTAGGTAAATACAGCAAGTGGCAAGTATATACCGAGAATAGCTGATGGTTGGCAAAAAATTTCCGATTGTGGTGAGCTTGTTCCAATCGAATGGAATGTATTTGATGTGGCTCAGTTTTTACGTGTCAATGATTGCGCCACATATTGTGACAATTTCAGCAAACGCAAGGTCGATGGGAAGACACTCCTTACCCTGACTAAGGATCAAATTATAGACTTGACTGGTTTCAAAGTTGGTCCATCATTGAAAATATTTGACCTTATTCAGCAATTGAAAATTAAAGTTAATCCCGCTCAGGAAAGGCTAAAATTAGGACTGAAAAAAATATTATAACAAAAAATGAATTCTTAGCTTTTTATGTTTATCATTTAACATAGAAGATATACATGGATTCATAGGTAAGGCGTGTGACTACATATTAAGTTAGTGTAATATGTAAGTTGATTCAATATGATTGGAAAATAATTTCGTAATTGATTAATATAGCACCCTGATATTTTATAAAATAGCCACCTTGATAGCACGATTCACGTTTGGATTTAGCATTAATCATTTCAGCGCAATATCAGAATACCACCGTCCACACATACGATTTTTTTGAGAACATACTTTCAGAACAATAATTTTTTACATTATAAAGCACATTTGATGTTTTGAAATATACATACAATTTGAGATGCAAATCATACTTTTCATAAATATATATTTATGTATCATTCGAATTCACACATGATCGTTGTGAATTAACTTATTGTCTTGAAAAACTTTAAAATATTAAATTTCATGAAGGGTATGTCATAAAATTTATATATATGTAAATGTGTATTAATTGGATGAAAATTATAATTTTCATTGTGTCAAATACAGCATTTAAGCCTGTAATTTCCATGGTTGCACACATGTAATTCATACAGCCATCAATTATAATACAAGATGAGAATATATTTGATTAGTTAAAAGAAATACTTCTAAAACATTATGAAGAATATCGAACGAACTAACTGAAATTTGACCAAGCTCTTCTATCACGACATGATAAATCATTACCAACCTTATAGATTTATTATTAACGAAATTTTCATAATAATTTTTAGCTGAGTTGACTAAATGATATTCAATGAGAAAACTAATATCTAATATCGATTGTGAAGATGTGTCGCTGCAAACATTATGAGTATATAGCTAGGAATCATAATTTTGGCTTTAAGTTACATTAAATTATATAAAATGATCAAATACTTGCTCTAAATTATGATCTTGAATAATGTCGATATGACAAATAAAAATGAAAGTTAATCGTAACGGCTCTTCGTCAAATCCGAAATGTATTCTAATACATTAGTAATACTAGTTGCATAAATGTTGAGTTATTATATTATACAATATTATAAAACTTTCTGTGGGCTATTGTTAATTGTTCATGTATTCTGATACAATGCATTGGAATAAAAAATAAGCAAGAGTGAATACATGAACAGAAAAATTGAACTTTTCATAAAAATGTTATCATATTAGTTAATTATCACACCATAATTATTACCCGTTATGAATGAAACGAAAAAATTTGTAGAGTATAGACGTACTTTCTCTTGTGTTCCATTATTTTAGCATCTTGATAATCTTATACGTATATGAATTTTAATAAATATTTCAGATGTAATTAATATGAAGTGTAAGAAATTAGTCTATTGAACAGACGATGTATCTCTATGTACATATTATGTATTTTATTTACACATTTGAAAATATCTCCATCAAATTTTTTATTTTAAGCAGTTATGGCATTAATATAAAACCAAAACTTTGCCCATTTATTTATTCATTTACTTTTTTAACCAAAAATATATGAATTATTTCACCATGTACAGAATAGTAAATCGTATTATATGTACATAACAACCATAATTCATATAGTATTGGAGTTTGTAAATGATGCGCACATGCGCGTATTCATGTTGACCGTGGACTCAATCGTTCAGTCGAAATAAGAGTAACTAACATATTTTATTAATTCTCATTTCTCCAGTTATAACATATACAAAGTTGTCAAGTAGATATTACATATACATATATACACGAAATATTAATTTAAAAAAAAATACGTGCACATTCATATAAGTGTTCAGCAATTATCTTGATCATGAGGAATGAATAAAGTTACTGTTAACAAGGAGACAACACAAGGTGGCATAATCAGGTATAATGTAAAAAAAAAGTAGCAAAAAGTTGACTATATTTTACATGTATTCTATGGGCGGGGTCTCAACCAGCTGGCAGATGTTTCCCACGCGACCGTATTGTATTGGACTGGCTTTAACCTACGCGACGGCGAAATAGTGCTTTATATTAATTGTGTAAGAGATATATTCGTAAATCTATATTTTGATTTCATCATGAAATTCAATATTATATCAATAATATAATTGGAACTTTGAATTTTTATCGGTTTAATAAGATGAAAATATACTATACATTATGTATGTATGTAATAATTTTTATTATGTGAAAAACGATAGCACGGTCGTGTGTAGACGTGATTATAGTGATTGTTGGTGGTCCTCGGAGTCCTGCGGTACAGGGATGAATCATTCAATTGAAACCCCTGCGAAACAGTAGAATACATTTTTTTTCGTCATGATGTTTTTTTCATCTGCCGGGATCGTGGAGGTTAATGAGCAAAGAGTTAGAACGCGTAGTTTCAGTGTTTAAAATTCATTTTGTTTATATTCTATTCACATAAAAAAAAATGAATTAGGCTTCTGGAATAATTTCAATTATGATTATAAAATTACGTGTAATCAATTGGCATCTTTATTACTACGTATATATTTAAGATAATTTACTGATAATGGATAATTCATCATGCATTCCCGTAATGTTTCTTCTCACATATGAGCATATGTATATATATATATATATTCGTTGGTACATGATTATTAATATGTATACAAAAAAGTAACATACGCAATACATACACCCACACGTAGCACGTATACATATATGTGCATGTATGTATGTATAATATATATATATATATATAATGTTGATTATGAATTGTGCTCTACGTACAATAAAACTGTAATTTAAATTGTCGAAATTAAGTCACTTTGAGGTGGTCTGTGATTTTAGTGTGTGCTGTGAAATTTGTTAGTAGGATTTTTTGTGATTCATCATTGTGTTTCACTACCACAGTGTGTGCTAAAGAAAGTAACGAAAAAATTGAGTGGTGATGAAGACTGGGAAGTAGCTCGGAAATAAATTGCCTGCAATTTGTTACGGTCCTGATACCGGCGGCGGAGTGATATTTGTCGCGCGTCGTGAGAGCCTCAGCTGTTTCCCGCCAAAGATCGCCATTACAAAACGCGTTCGGGCGTTGTGTCTACGCTACAAAGTGGCTATATAGTGGGGTTATTTTGTTGAATTCCAATATTTTTCATTAAATTGTTGTATTTTAAAAATATAATACGTTGACAAATCAAGGAATAAGGTGTGTGTGTGCGTGTGTTCGCGTGAACACAATAGTGGTGATGAATGTGCAGTGCTCGAACAACGCGATATACACACGCACACACCACTATTTTTATAATATATAATAATATAATATTAGTAGGACAAAATCATCGTTGACAAATGGTTATAAATTTATTTCTATATAATAGAAATAGTGTTAAATCTAAATCGGTTAAAAATAATTTAATGTAAGAATAGAATAAAAGTGTAAAGGGAAAAAATACCGATTACAAATTATTTATCTGAATTTTATTTACCGGCCGGTTGATTGTTCTGATTGTGATATCAACCTAGAGTGGAATAACGACCAGATATTAGTTGAATTCAATAATTTGAGAATAAACCGTAAAAAAAAAAAAATAAATCAAAAGAAACTAAATGTAAAAAAAAATAATAAACAAAAATATAAACGTGACTGTGAGTAGTGAGTGGGTTAAGTGGTGTAGAATACCGAGTATGTCAGTGTTTTCTAATAGTGACGAGCGAATGTTAATTGAGGAAATTGTTGAGGCAGTGACTGAGGGGGAACAGGAACATTTTGAATATTGTAGGTAAGTGAAATTTGTCAATCATGTTATGAGGTTATAAATTCGTTTTATGCTTACATGTAGTTACATGACTTTATTGTTAAAGAAAATTTTAATTCTCCTTTTAATTCTTATGATATTTATTTATTCATTTTTATGGAAGTTCATTTTGTATTTAGTATTTCGAATGACTAGTTTCAAAATATTATTGTCAATATTCATCTGTCATTAATAATTCTTCTCAAACAAAAAAAAAAAACAAGTATTATAATATTGCAAGCAAAAAGAAACTTCTAAGATAAAGTGAGAAATTAACTTTTCGCCATTTTTATTTCGTAAAATGAAATATGATTTGGCGTTTTCTACAGATTTAGACACTTGACCAAATTATCATTATTTTTTTTTCTTTATATGAAATGTAGCAATGCACGCAAATTTATTTATAATTTTGTAAAAATTTAAGATGTGCTTGGTTTTATTTATCTTTGTTTTGAAAATATGAATTAATGTGAAGAAATTTATTTGCATTTCAAAATGAACATACATAGAAAAGTCGCCACGAGGAAAGTTGTCATTTGTAAACAGCAAAGTGACCAACTGACATCTACGTATATAAGTTACGTAAAATGGCGTTTATTGCACAATAATTAACATCTATAAATAACTTGGAGCATAACCGTCGCAACTCGACAAGTTGTTTATATATATGTATATTTTTTATTATTAATTTTATTCATCATCGTCAGGATAAACATTCTTCTTGCGATTTAGATATATCATAGCAGAGACTATATCAATAGAGCATAAGATGAGTAAATAATTTAGAAATGAGTAAAAATATAGTACTATTAATTAATGTATTTATGTGCGAATGAAATGAATTTATTTACCAAATTGCGGATGTATTTTACAATTGCCCGCATTAAGGACTCATATCATTTGCTTGGAAAAATTTCATAGTAAGAAATTCTGCATTGAAATAATATATTCATTTTATTGGAATGTAGTTTGATATTTATTTTCATTCATTTTGTATTGCATTTATATCTATGTATATTCGTTTACATGTATGAGGTTTTGTTCTCGTAATAATTCAGTGGTTATATCGACAGTTGAGAAACGTAGATTTGTACGTACGAAGGTATATAGTAATATTTTATTTTTTCATTGAGCTATATGAATATACGTATACATGGGTATAAACATATATACATGCTTGACAATACAATCGTGCACTTTTGTTTAGTAATATTCGATAATAATTCGAATAACGTCCCAGTTTAACTGCATAACATGTATATACCCATGAGTGTGTTAAATTACTCGTTCATCATGCTTATGATTTGAAAAAGTGTTGTGAGTATTTGTTTTATTTGAAATTATAAATTAGTACATGCATTTTTGAAGTTTTTTACATGGTATCTTGGCTACAGAATTATAATACGTGTTAATGGCGTATCTTATTAAGTATGCAATAAAATTGAATTTTTCTGTCATTTTGAAATATTATCAGTGGAAATATTACAAATATTTTGGAGTATTGTCGATGATTCGAATGGAAGGTAAAACGTGAAGTACCGAAGAGATCGTAAATGTCCAATATGCACACACACACACACATACATACATACATACATACATACATACATACATACATACATACATACATACATACATACATACATACATACATACATACATACATACATACATACATACATACATACATACATACATACATACATACATACATACATACATACATACATACATACATACATACATACATACATACACACACACACACACACACACACACACGCACGCACGCACACACGCGCGCGCGATGAATGCCGTATGCAGTCTATTACACAGTTCGTTTAGGCAATTTTATTATTATGTAATATATATTGACGATGTTTGAACTTAATTTATTACATTGAAAAAAGCATACTAAATATTGAGAGCAGATTTCGTTGAATAAAGTTTTACGTCGATTGTTAATGTGCTCCTTTATTTTCATTGGTAATACATATCGCGAGTCTAAAGGCAGAATGACATATTCTGTACGGTTATTTGTTTACAGGGCACATGTTGTTTTATTCATAGTTATGATTTATAACTTATGCATTTGGTTCTGGTATACATAAAGTAATTCAAGGTCAAGATGAATGTCTACATGTATGATGATATTCTTAGCAAATTGCTACATTGAATATCGGCATTTTGCGCCTAAAAGTTAACCATGTATTATTCTCCTAGACAAAAAACGAACATTTCACCTTTAATTATTTACTTATATGTACATATACGTTATTTTTTATTAAGTCATATACAATAATAAACTTGAAAAACTGAAAGTATATTCATATGATTCTTGTTTTTTTTTAATTTAAAAAAAAAACACAGTCAGTATCAAGGAAGGTTAAATAAATCCGAACATAATGCTCTAAATATTATATTGTAATAGAATAATTTTGTATCTCTACAATAATACTGTAATATAACAGCTGATATAAGAATGGCGATAGTGAGGGTCGTGTCGTTTGTGCGCAAAACAGACACACCGGTAACAACCAGCTGAGAGGCGCCAGCCATCAGCTGTTGGTGTGACTCACACGGCTAAGAGAGCGATAGAGCAAGTGATTGGAAGTGTGGACGAGCAAAAGAGCGAGATGCGACCTCTAGGTTTACTATGTATTACGCGCCGATGTACGTGCTTGGCATGCACTCAATATAACATCCAACGCGCGGTGTTGCCGTATTATTTATAAATATAGAAGTTAGTCTGTCAATAAATTTTACACATGCATGTGTATTACATACATATGCATAGGTACATGCACTCAAGTGATAAATTTTGTACATGGGTCGGTAACACAATCTGCTTTATGTATTCATTATCGATAATTTTTATTATTTACAGTAATGTTTATTTTTCATTATATTTACGCTCATGCTGCAGAATAAACACTTGATTGCATATGGATGATGAGATTTTTTTTCTTCACGGGTGTTGATATATTATTCAAATAACTGAATGAAATAATCAAGTTCGTGAGGATTGTGTTGGAAATAATTCTACATCGGTAGTACGATATTCTTTATTACATCACGTTTTTCAAACATTCGTATGTATATCTTGATTAGCACTCCTGTAATCGGCAACATATAATCAGATAATTGAACTATTATTATTATTATATATTATTTTCTTTTGCATAATTCACCTTTCATATCTATATTTTAATTTGGTTTGAAAAATTTATATAATATATTTATTCGTGTATTACATATGAGTGATGATTATAAAATTTTTTAAAGATTTGCCAAAGTAAATTTTTATACCTGATGATGTTTATATTGTTTTTTATCAAATTACTTTTATTTATAAGGGATTTAATGTATTTCAGTGTTGAAACAATAGACGAGTATTCAGTACCGGCGATAACAATAGTCGAGATAGCAGACGATCATAAAAATCAACAGGACCAAGGTAATACAACGCAGGAATCACACCTCTCGGATAAAAACATTGTGACGTCTGGTAGACATCGGTTAGCCAATCACAACGTATCAAATAGTGATCCAAACGACGTGAATAACGTTCCAAGAAGCCACATGGAGCAAGAGAAGCGTATGAGGCGAGAAATCGCTAATAGCAATGAGCGTCGTCGTATGCAAAGTATCAATGCTGGCTTCCAATCACTTAGGACGCTGTTACCGCATCATGAAGGCGAAAAATTATCTAAGGTACAGTTTATATTTATTTCTTATCTTGCATCAATAAGAAGTGTATTATAATCATCTTAAACATAAAATAGCCCATAATCCCTATGCAATAATTAATTATTCAATTAATTATTAATAATAATATAATAATCATAATAGGGATAGTAATAGTAATATTTAAAAGTACAAACAAATTAAAATTGAATTTACATATTGGATAAATATTATACATACGAAATTTAATTCAGTATTAAATGTCAATACACGTATTGTATATGTATATAAACATGGCCAAATATTAGTCATGAAAATATTCGCCCAAGTTTGTTATTTGAAACGAATGTATGTTGTACATTTATTTTTGTATTTAATTACGCGTGACACCTGTGAAACCTATATATATATATATATATATATATGTATGTATGTATGTATGTATGTATGTATGTATGTATGTATGTATGTATGTATGTATGTATGTATGTATGTATGTATGTATGTATGTATGTATGTATGTATGTATGTATGTATGTATAAACATGAAGTAAATATATATGTGCATGGCTATGTACTAGGTTATAAGTATCGCATACTTGGTTGATATAGATTTTTTTTGTGATAATCCAACCTTTCCAAACCCAACATGTTTCGTCTACTAGCCAGATCATACATGTATACCTGTTTAGCTTATATAGTTAAATTACCTTTCAATGAATCCACTTGCATGATAATCTGGCGGGTGATGAATCCCAGTAAACACTTATCTTCGTTTTTTTTCAATGGTTTCAATACATTGATAATAATTTAATCAAATATCGTAAATTCATCTATATCGTTACTCAATGCGTAATCATACTATATATGCTTTAAAAAACTGGCAATTGTAAGGTTGGAAAGCCATTTTACTACGTGCGATTGATATATGTACTGTCATATATCAATCGCACGTAGAAGCGGGGAAACACAGGAATAAGTACAAAAAGTGTAGATATAGAATTTTTATATTCTCCATTTATCATCAATTCATTAATGATAATGAAATTCACTGAAAAAAGGAAAGTATATAAAATTGCTATATTAATTATTTTTCATACAGTTATTTACAAGCTAAACGAAGAAATCGTCCACTTAGTATAAATATATATACATTTTTGAGTATGTATATTGTATATAAGTATTTTGGTACCGTTGTTCCCCTTTCAAACTTGTATTGGCGAAGAAACGAATGAGGATAATGGAAAGTACGACAGTAAATGAGATATGTGCTATCGTTGTCTTTTTTTATTTCGAAAGTGGCTGATTGGGAGAACGACAAGAAGGAGGTGGTAGTGTAGTTGTTTGGTGGCGTTGTCCCTCGATCAATGTTGCCATGACTACGTGGCAAAACGTGAAAGAGGAAGAAGACGCGATCGTCGAACCGACGAGGGAAGCGAATGAAATGAGATAAGGCAAATATGTTCAACTAAATTCGCCGATGTATATGCCATATACTATATGGAGGGGTGTGGAGCGGAAACTGGTTGTCGGGATAATATGGGAGGGGAGAGTATATTACCCCGTGCTACTACCTTCTATCTTCACTGATGTTGTATCTTGTATTACAGTGCACTGTAGTGCAGTACAGTGAAGCACAGCGTATAGTAAGCGTATACTACAGGTAAAGTAAAAAAAAAGGAGGGAATGCAGATTGACGCAGCAGGGCGCACACTTACCCTATACACAATTCAACTTAGCCATCCCGATCACTGGCGTCAACCGATAATTATGGGCGTGTGCAATGGCAGTGCAGTAGACTAGTCACTGCTTCTGCAACTACTACTACTACTACTACCACTACTACTACTACTACTACTACTATGGCAAGAAAGTGGAACAGGAGTTTCAAAGCCTGCGAGTATATTCTTTTTAGTTCTTTTCACCACGCGCTCTTTTTCCGTGCTCCTATTTATCAAGTATACAGCACTGCACTAACTTATACAGGGTGTTCGAAAAAGAAGCTGGGAACGGAAAAAAATCTCGTAACATATGCATCAAATCAAAAAATATTAGATACTTATTTTCGGATTTTTAGATTTGATTCGTATGTTGTGAGATTTTTCTCCGTTCCCATCTTTTTTGAACACCAGCTTGTATATTGATTTTGACTAACCCTTTAGCTTTCTCATCATTGCATTTCAAGACGTGAGAGGAAAGATCGCATCAAGGTGAGCCAGTCATCGTACTGGTAATTTGGCACATTGCTAGTACATAAATTTTCCACCTTCTCTTATTCTTTGGGGAACGAAAATTACATAAATAAAAAAATGGAAACACCTTTTTCGAGAAACAGTTTATTGAACAATTCATTATAATTCATGTTTTGATATAAAATAATACCAAATGTTGGACGATTTTGTACAAAGTTCTACCTGCAGCAAATATTAAATTTTATACATTATACACGTGTAACGAATAAACAAATGGAGGTAGATGTTTATTATATGCATGCATATAATTTCTGCATAGTATACATATGTAAGTTCAATTGGGATGGATGGACTGAGTATACATCAGGCATATACAGTAAGCTATTACGTGAAATATAATAAACTTATGTCCACAACAGGAATAGGCCAATAGTGGGTGGTATTCACGATAGACGATTTCCGCACTACACACACGTATGTGCAGTGTGTGCTCACATTTATTTTTACTAATATATGTGTGATATTAGTAGTTTGGTTCTCGAATGGATTATTTTATGCTTCTGTTACGATGAAAATCTTAACAATTTAATCTGCATTGAATTGCAGTATTTCTTTAAATTATTTTTGAAATAAATAAAGCACAAAGGGACCAATATTAAGCTGCGAAACAAATATTAATGTTAACAAATGGTATTTGACTATAAAAACGTCACGCGTCGAAACCAGTTACGCGGTTTACATTACTTCTTGCGTGGTATGTCGCGAATCAACTAGCTCGATACAGCAGCTGATCTGATGACGCCACAACATATGTGGGTTGACGTGTCAATGATTGGATGGATCATTTGTTTGGTCGATGTTATCTAATGTTGTTGACTAGTATATTTAGATGAGATGCGGGTCGTATAATACATTTTTTTTTCATTCATATCAATTGATTTTCTATTTCTTGTGTATGATGCGGGATTAAAGTTTGATATTTCTCTTGCACGATTTACCGTTAATTTCGAAGTTTCCAATGGGAACTAAGGGTTTAGAGTCAGCCTTCCCAACTGTAAACTCGATTCTGAATTCGGGCCATAGCGTATCTGGTTGTTTTTAATTACATAACCATTCATTAATCATAGAATTTACTTATAAAGATGAATTGAAGAAAATTAATGATTTATGATATAGAACAATTAAGAGTGTTTTATTCTTGAAAATAATTTGGTACATATATTATGGATGCAGGCTATGTGTATTATTCATAATGATGTTTTTATCGAATTCGGTGAAAAATATTGGGTTACGTTACGATTGAATATATATATATATATAAATATGTGGATGAAAACGTAAAAAAGATGAATTAAAAACTTCATGTGTATATGTATAGATAATAATTTCGACTCAGTGGTATAGGCATTCAATATATATCACATGAACTAGCTGGAGATTGTATATGATATTGTATAATAATACTATAGTCTATAGTGATATGAAAACTGGTATGTAATGTGAGAACGTGACCTTGGTCTGAGCCCCATGATAAAACGAAGAAATAGCATTACTAACAATTCGGCGGGTACGTTGTAACTTTGATCGAGTCGAGCATATATTGGACGCTAGTACTTCGGTGTAAATTTCGCTTTATTTGCTGTTACGGCTGCGGGAAGGCAACCCCGAGAAAGGAAAAAGATCATGTGCTTATACGGTTAGAGCAAGAGAGCAAGTTGAGAAAATACTGAAGAAAAGAGCAAAACCCGAATTATAGCTAACAAACTTCGTTGCTAAAGAGCTTAAGAGGCCATGGGAGTAAAACTGTTATAAACACTATATTTTCTTCCAAATTAATATAAGCACATGAATTTCAATCCAATTATATGGCCGTGATTTCCAATAGAATAAATTGGGTTTTTTCAGAGGTATTAATAATGTGTTCACTGAGGACAACAAATTTTCGTTTTTTAAATAATCCCAAAAAATTTTTACAGACCATTACCTACTCTCTCAACTGACATGAGTAGAGGAAAGATCTGTTTTTAATTTGCCATAGTTATAATTCCAAAATTGAGTTTAGTAATTTGATATATCTCAAATAATTACTGCAATAAAATTAAGGTTAAATCTCCTAGTTGAATAATTATTTCATAAAGTATTTATAATTATTGAGCAGTTTTATTGCATGTATAACATTAATATAAAGAGAAAAAAAATAATGAAGTAAGAAGAAGAAATTAGTTATTTACTACGTCCCAAATTTTTTTATGGAAGGATAATACATCAATTGTCTGCTCTTGAATTATGGATGCTCTTGATAATAATAATAAAAAAGTTTTCAAATCCTTTTCTATAATATATGTACATAAAGTATATTGTTTATAATATATTGTGTACTATGATAAGAGTCAAGATGTAATTATGTGTGTGACATGTGGTCCTTTGTTGACCACCTGCTTTACAGAGTAGAAAATTGGTGTCAGGTGAAGATCAAACATGTTGAGAACCCTGTATTTTATTTTCCTTTTTTTTTTTTGACAGTTTCGTTTTATGCAATATATATATATATATATATACATATAAATATTACTAGGGAGAGATGGATTATCGTCAGGAAGCTATGTTGCTTCGAGTGTGAAACTGTGAAAGGTCCCGGGATCAAATCTCGGATGTACTCCATGTATATATATATATATATATTACTAGAAATTAACTCTTCTACTTTATCATTACAATTATGGTATTGTTTTATTACAAATAATTGCATATATATGATCAATGTTTTATTTCTTATTTGATTATATTAAGAGTTGTTTTTGATGCTTTTAGGCGGCGATTCTTCAGCAAACAGCAGAATATATATATCAATTAGAACAAGAAAAAACGCAATTGCTTTCGCAAAATTGTCAACTCAAGAGACTTGTTAATCAGCATGAAGGTGGGGATGTACCTATGAAAAAAAGAAAAACGGAAGCTCGAGGTGATACTTTTTTCACATTTTTTACTCAATTATTATTTTAAAAAAAAATCTATAAATTCATTTGCAATTTTTATGAATTATTTCAGGCGTGGTGGTTAGTTTACCGATGCATATAAGTGAGAGTGCCGATGAAGGACTTGGAAGTATGTCGCCAGAATCGTTATCCGTTATTACTGTATCGACAGACGGTCATTCTGTAGTAAGCAATAATATAAGTAATGGTAGCATTAATAGTGAAGTTGCGGAACTACGACGGCAGTTGGAACTGGAACGCCAGCAAAGGATACATCTTGAGAAGCAACTACATGCTGTTCCAGTTCAACATTATTCGTCTGAGAGATTCCGTGATAATCAGCTTGTTGGTTATCAACCGCATGAAGTAAGCTGAATGATTGATGTGTATATGTGTAATGGATAAATCATTTTTGAAGCATTATTGATTTTGTTTTGTTCAGGTAATAGAACATACAAATAATGTGATGGTACAAGAAACGGAAGAGGGAGAAGACGAGGAGGAGGAGGAGGAGGAGGCGGGAGCAGAGCTAGAGGCGGAGGAGGAGGAGGAGGAGGAGGATGATTCTGTTACTACTCTTCAGGTTGTGTCAGTTATGTCGATTCCTGCTGTAGGATCAACTCAAACAGTTGAGACAACGAATCCCGATACAAGCTCACCGCCGTTGTCACCTCCACCTGTTGAAATAATAACAGAAGAAATAATTAAAGAGGAAGAATCTCGAGCGATTTCTCCAAAAATTGTCGCCTTCACTGCCAATAATCAGATATTTACTGCCACGATTGAGGAACCAAGTAATACGGAATCATTTTCACCACAACGTGTAAGCTATCCCATTGAGTTAAATAATTCAACAAGCTCAACACAGTTTATCCCGGCTAGTCCCACTAGACCTTTTTCACCTGTCGTTGAGTCTCAACGATTGCCGAGTGTTTTGGAAGCAGCAATGAAGGCTGAACCCAAAGTTGAAGTTGAAAGGTTTGTATTCTGCGTGGATATTTCATTTATTTTATTGATGTATATGTGCATATCATTATCATCCATAACGGTATGCATTCATTGCGAAATTATTGAATGAATATTCAATGATACATATTTATTTACGACAGATTACCATCTCCAGCGAGTTCTCTTGAAGATGGCACACCACAAGCGAGACTGTATTTGGCTAATACGTCTCGCCAGAATTTAGAGACTATTGTTGAGGCAATAAGACATCTGGAAGGTGATCATTTGTTCAGTGATGAACCGGCACAAGACGTGCCATTAGCATTAACAAATAAATCAACGATAACGTCGACGACGACGACGACGACAACAACAATAACAACAAAAACAACAACAACAACAAGTTCAACAGTGACTGCATCTTCCAAGCAACGATTGCTTCATGCTGAAGTGAATAATTTTCTTCAATTTCATTCACAAAAACAGACTGCTCAACAACGGCCAGGCGTTATTGTTGCCAAACACTCGTGATTAGTTGGATCACGGTTCGCTGAACATTCAGCTAATATGAATTCATGAGCCCAGATATACTTTTTTTTAATCTCAATTATTCCAAATAGAAGACACAATCCATCTTAAATATAAATGGTCTATGGTCTGATAGTATGATTCAATTTCATTTCGATCGATCCTAATGAACTATTAGTATTTGTTTTTTGATGATCAAAATTTTTGTTGAATTGTATGCCGGCCATTTGTAAACCCCCCCCCCCCCCCCCCACACACACACACACACACACACTGTGTACATGTACATGAGGTTATTGCTGGTTGGCAAAATACTAAACAAAATATGAATAAACTTGTGAGCTGTTAATTTATTATGCATCGTACTTTTGGTGTCTTTCACGAGTGTAATTATCGCAGTTTCATTTCAGTGTCAAATGCAATGCGTTCGATCTGAAAGAAGTATGACATATAATGACGCTTCAGTTTTTGTATGGAAATGTGATTGAAACAACATACACAAGTGATGAAGATTATGTGCAAGTCGCATCCATACGCTGATGTCGATGAAGAGGATTGGCATGCAAAATTTTTTGATTACATTAAACGTTTCCAACTATTGAAATCTCTGTATGATATATTCTCTCTTCATTTTTTGATGATTGTCAAAGAAAAAAAAATCATATTGTATGTCATTCAATGTTCACCAGTATATATCTGTATGCATTTAAGCATGTATGTATGTATGTATGTATGTATGTATGTATGTATGTATGTATGTATGTATGTATGTATGTATGTATGTATGTATGTATGTATGTATGTATGTATGTATGATGTATTTATACATATAGTATACATATTAAATCATGTATGAAAAGATAAAAAACAATCGCGCATGCTCGGTATTTTACATGTAATTTTTGTATAATCGGATTGTTATTTGCATTGGATAATTATTTTCCGTGGACATTTAATATATAATTTTTATCCGAGAAAAAAAAATGAAATTATGCAATCAGTGCCAAATATCCAGAGCATCAAGACTGTTATTTGCTCTTGGTGAATATTTAAAAATATCATCACATAGTTTGTAGGAATATTTGAAACAAAAAACTGATCATTATATAAAAATTCTCAATAAAACTGAATTACAATCCAAATAAAATTCATAACCTCAATAAAAAAGTACGCATCGAGCAGACATAAATATAAGTTATGGAGCAACGAAGGGTGAAAATGGAAATTTAAAAGGTTGAGAAGAAAATAAAACAGGATGAAAATATACAATTTGAAGAGGAATGCGAATAGAGTACAGATGAAGGAATATAGGAGAGTGCCAGCAGACAGACACAAAGATCGCTACGGAATCATATTGAATATTGGAGATTGAAATTAATATGAATTTTGTTATTTTACTTGAATGTCATTTTATAAATTTAATATTGGAACACTTTTAATAATACGTGTAAATAAATTGTGTGTGATGAAGTTAGCGATACAATTGTAATGTATGTATATAATTATACAGGGATTGCTATGTGTTACCCGCGTGATTAGATTAAAATCACGAGTTATAACAGTGCAACGTCGCGGTTGATATCTCTTTTTTCTTCATAAGAGTATCCAAAAAATTATTCACCGTTCTGCGAGCTTGAAGAGACTGACCTAGGTTATACAAACACAAAATATCGCATACATACATACATACATACATACATACATACATACATACATACATACATACATACATACATACATACATACATACATACATACATACATACATACATACATACATACATACATACATACATACATACATACATACATACATACATACATACATACATACATACATACATACATACATACATACATACATACATACATACATATAAATTCCATTTGAGTTTATTGCTACGGTTGCATTCAAATGATTTGGACAACAGTGGGATATCATTATTACATGTATGTTCTTATCACAATGTGATATTTACTATGAAACTTATTTTATATTCTTGGAAATTTAGTATTAAATAGGAAGAAAACGGGGGTCAAAATAGTGAAAGTAACTATGATTATCGAAAAAGAATGATTTCAAATCGTGTAATAATATATTCATGTGTATACTAAATGATCTGTGAACACATAATTCGTTGATTGCATTTTTCGAATTTCTTTCTTCAAGTTTCATATCAATTTTCAAGTGTAATGCATAGTATGGATTTGATTTATTATTGAAACTGAATAAATTGTTTAATATTCAGATGTTAATCTTGAAAATTGATGAGCTTACGAATTGCTTATAATCTGCATACGATTTCACATAATCAAACGGAACAACAACAGAACGTATGATCGTTACAATAAGAGTATCATGAATATTGATATGAATATATGCGTTTTTTATCATTCCCCAAACAAACTAGCATTATGTTATTTCACTTTTTTCTTTTTTTCAAAAATCAATGAGTTTTTTTAAATTACAAAATTATAATAACGATGATGGCAGACAATAACGATTTTCCTATATCTATGATTATTGTTCTCTTCATCTTTCGGTTTAATACCAGGATATGATTGCTGTATCATATGGTACATATATCTTCACCGATTAAATAATATTGAAGTTGAATGGTACTCAATAAGTTTATTATTTTATGTTAATACATAATGCATTGTTATATTTTATGATTATTTTTTGAAATTTTTTTACTACAGCTGCATACTGAACAATTGAATTAACTTTTGCATTGTAATTTTGTAATTTTGTAATTTACTATTGAAAGAGTAAAATGCCCGTCTATTTATTATATAGATGCGTCTATTCAATATTTTCAATCAAATACGGATGGCAAAAACAGAAAATGTTGTATTTGAAATGACATAGAGAGTTCTTTCACCTATGCTCTCATTAAAAATTTTGCTCCTAGAAATAATATCAGCATCACGAAACCTGGACGTTCGGAATAGTGTCATTCATTTATAGCTTATAAAATAATATGATCGAATTATGTCATATTCTTGCGTTCATGTTTATATGTGCTTTGGAACTTGAATTTTCAGATGCGAAATTTCAAGTAAAATCTTTTTATAAAGTAATCAATTTAAAATATTGAGTACATATGTATTTAGCTCTATTTTGTCAATGAAAAATTATCATGGAAGGAATTGATTCAGTCATTTAATGATATGAAAATAATATTTTACTAAACTTCACCTCATATGGCCGAATAGATTTCTTAATACGAACATCATTAAACGTGAAATATCACAGCAATTAAGAGCTCATGTATTTGGTTTATATACCTCCTTACGCCTGCTGGCGGTGCGATATAAAGTGAATTTATGATCATTGATTTTAAGCATGTCTCAGTTCGTTTGTTTGCTTATTCAATTGGTTCAATTGATTGGTTGATCAAAAAGTTATTGCATTTTATATAGCAATAATCAAGCTTAACTTATCTTCACGTACAAGTGTTATATATCTGTTGACAGTAGATTTATAGGTTCATTCGTAATGATTGCTAACTAATATTATATAATTTGACTGAAAATTTAACTATATTCGTATTTTATGATACGCATTCATCAGAAAGAACAGACCATGAAATAGATTCTTTCTGTCGATGATATATGTATATACATGGTCTAATGATCAATATACACCATGCATGCATATATGAATAAATATTATAAATCTATGCAATAAGTATATTAGACTTGATGTTCCTTATTAGCTATCGGGAACATTTGTTTGATGACAGTATATGAAGATCTTATAATAAACAGTCAAGCAACTTGATACATAAGAAGAAAGAAATTTTTTTGTCCAAAAAAGGTGTGTGTGTGTTAGGTTTTGTTGTATTTCCCACTTGATTCTTTAAAGTGATGATCGATAGTACTATATTATAATGTCTTCCTAATACAACAAGAGAATATGAGAGCAAGATGGAAAGATTTTGTGAATATATCTTATTAGGAAAAAAAATTCAATAAATAAATTACTATAGAAAATAAAAAAGAAAATTACAAACAATATGTTGAAGTAAATTGTCTTTTTCTACAACAATATTAGTCTCTTATGTATGATTAAGGCTTACGCTATTGCTAGTTTTAATGAGAAAACATAATTTTTGGTATGTGAAAATAAAAATAAAAATTTCACATGATAATTTATTGATAAAAAATGCGTTTGATATTTCTATACGGATCTAACATTATATCTGAACCATTATCAATTGAATCAATATTTATATGGTCAAATTTAGAGTGTTCATTGTCCGATGAATATTTGTAAAGATATGTACTCGGTAACGAAAATAACATACGTACATGAACAAATATATATATATATATATATATATATATATATATATATATATATATATATATATATATATATATATATATAAAATAGTAGATAAAAATTTACAGTTCTTTTTTTTTTTACACATTTTTTATACGAATATGCAAAAATTTTCAACACATAGATAGATAGGGGGCGTATAATTATACGATCAATAATAAATTGATTATTATTATCATAAACGATGATTATATAGTCATTATTCATTTTATATTATGATAATAGTTACATTACAATACATAAATACACATGTATGATAAATAGGCATTATTAATGATATAAGTGAATTTTACTTGAAATGTAATGTAACTTCTTCGTGAAATCAACCAACAATATCAGGAGTAACAAGTTAATATAGCATACATCTCAGTAGAGCAATATGCTCTATGCAAATGCTGCGGAGGCTCATCAAACGTTATAGTCAATCGAGAGTTCCAACACCTTGGTCATTCTTATAGTTCGCGTAATTATATATGTATTCATATATTTTTTTTTATTCACATGATATAATGATATATAATTTGTCTTGAATACTTATTTGCGGTTGATATAAGTAACATGTGTTTGATCATAGTTATCACGTAAATGGCATTGTTTTTACAGAGTATATTTTATTATTATCAAATGGCATACCAATAAAATCCAAAAATATGTCGGCATTGGAAAACAATTTGCCTACACATACATATAGTCTTGGTTCCTCTTATATGAGAGCGTAAGTCAGCGTTATAATAAGAAATTGCACTAAGATCAAGTACAAATTATTTATTGAATATCAATAGGAGAAAAAAAAACAAAATGATGAGAAACAAAAATTGCGAGGGAAATTGGTGAGTGATAGACGAAAAAAAAATGATGAGTAAATGAAGCAGAAAGTGGAAGATGATGAATAAACAAATTAATAGAAATATATTAGGTGGCGCATATAGACAAAGTGAATGAAACATTGGCATGTGAAAATATTGTATATTATTAATGAATTTTTTTTCCATATTTTTTCATGTTGTATTCTCCTCTTAAAGTTACACGGTTTAACTTATGAATTTGATGACTATAAAATTTCAAATTTACCACAATATGGAGCAACAGAAAAAAAAAGAGAAATTAAGAAGGAATAAAATCATAAATAAATACTGTTACACATTGCTTGACATTTGAGTATTGTATTAATTATTAAATATACCTTGATTAACTCTCTTATGGAAAAATACTAATAAAAATTAATTGGAATCCCAAAATGGCTAATGAAAAATTAATGATGTCCATTAATTTCAATATTTTTTATTAGGATTTTTTCATTTTCCATTGATGATCATTAGTATTTTTCGATAATGGCTACCATCAAACCCACATTTTGAATTTGTAATTGCAAAAATACTGATTTTATGTAAAAAAAATGCATGGACGTGTGAATTATATAGTAGAAATAAATAAATTTTACTTTTTTTCTCATCTAAAAAATATATTTTAGACACATAAAATCATTAGAATACCACATGTACAATGATATTATATTATTTTGAATTTAAAGGTTTATCCACTGCAGCTTGTGCACTCATCTCCGTTATTACGAAAACAGGAAATAGCAATGCTTTTGTCATTCATTTTCTCGTTTGTTTTATCCTTATTTTGTTGCTGCTCATCTGAAATGAAATTTTGTAATCTTCTTTTATCAACTGTAAATTGAATGGCGTTTGCTGCTGGTTTAGTGCGGAGATAATACATCCCAGTTTTTAATCCCAGTTGCCAAGTATAAAAATGCATTGATGTTAAAACATTAATGGTTGGCTGTGCAATATACACATTGAGCGATTGTGATTGATCAATAAATGGGCCACGATCGGCAGCCATATTTATAATTGTTTTCTGTGGTATTTCCCAAACTGTTTTATATAAAACTTTTAATTCTTGAGGGAATCTATTGATTTTTTGTACTGAACCATTATTAGCAATTATTTCATTTTTCATATCTTCATCCCAAAGGTTGCGTTCTGTCAAATCTTTTAATAAATGGGGATTAATAATTTGAAACTCTCCAGATAATACACGGCGGGCGTAAACGTTTGTTGTATATGGTTCAGTAGATTCATTGTTGCCTAAAATTTGCGCGGTTGATGCTGTTGGCATTGGTGCTATAAGCAGTGAATTTCTGATACCATATTGAACGATATTATTCTTGAGTTTGGCCCAATCCCAAAGATTAGTCGGTGTAACATTCCACAAGTCATATTGCAGAATACCTTGACTGATGGGAGAGTCCTTATAGCTATCGTAAGTGCCTTTTTCTTGAGCTAATTCACAGCTAGCCTCTAATGCACCATAATAAAGAGTTTCAAATATTTGTATGTTAAGCTTTTTAGCTTCGTCACTGTCAAATGGATAGCGTAACAGTAGAAAAGCATCGGCAAGACCTTGGACGCCAATACCAATTGGTCGATGTCTGGAATTTGAGCGTTGTGCTTCCGGTATTGGATAGCAATTGACATCAATTATTTTATCGAGATTTCTTGTAACAATTTTTGTAACTAGTTTGAGTTTTTCAAAATCATAAATTTTTTTATCAGTATCGACAAACATATTCAGGGCAATTGATGCTAGATTACAAACGGCCACCTCATCAGGACTCGAATATTGAACGATTTCTGTACAGAGATTGCTACTTTTAATTGTGCCCAAGTGTTGTTGATTTGATTTTTTATTACAATGATCTTTGTATAACATGAAGGGCGTGCCTGTTTCAACCTGTGATTTGAGTATCGCCGTCCATAACTCACGTGCTTGTACTTGTCGCACGTAATTTCCTTCATTCTCATATTTATTGTAAAGTTGTTCAAATTTATCGCCCCAGCATTCATCAAGACCTGGTGATTTATGTGGACACATTAAACTCCATACACCATTCTCTTGAGTGCGTTTCATGAATAAATCTGGTATCCATAGAGCATAAAATAGATCACGAGCTCGGTATTCTTCTTTACCGGTGTTTTTTTTCAAGTCCAAAAATTCAAATATATCGGCATGCCACGGCTCTAAATAAATAGCAAAAGCACCAGGTCTTTTATTTCCACCTTGATCAACATATCTTGCAGTATTATTGAAAACACGCAGCATGGGAAGGAGACCACTTGATACACCACATGTACCTCGTATTCTTGTACCTTTTGCTCTTATACAGTGAACACTCAGGCCAATACCACCAGCAGTTTTACTTATTACTGCACATCTCTTTAAGGTATCGTATATACCCTCCATACTGTCATCATTCATTGTTAATAAAAAGCAACTCGACATTTGTTGCTTGTTGGTGCATGCTGAGAACAATGTTGGTGATGCATGGGTGAAAAATTTTTCTGATAAATAGTTATATGTTTCAATCACACGATCCATTTCTTTTTCATGAATTCCAATAGCAACGCGCATTAACATGTGCTGTGGTTTTTCCACCACTTTGCCATTTATTTTTAATAAATAACTCTTTTCTAATGTTTTGAAACCAAAATAAGTATATTCGTAATCTCGATTATAAACGATAGTGGAATCTAATAATTCTGCATTTTTTTGAATAATATCATTGTGATATTTACTAATCATTGGCGTATGTTTTTTAGTTACTGGATTAATTACATGATAAAGATCACTCATGACTTGACTAAAATTTTTTTTTGTCTCTTTATGTAAATTAGAAACAGCAATTCTAGCAGCTAAAACAGCATAATCAGCGTGATGTGTTGTCATAGTAGCAGCTGTTTCAGCGGCTAAATTGTCAAGCTCTACTGTTGTTACGCCAGGATACACTCCCTGCATAACCTTGTAAGTAATCGAAGGTGGATCAATGTATTCCATATTCAAGCCGTAACATAATTTTATGACTCTCGATGTGATTTTGTCATATTGAACTTTTTCTTCTCTACCATCTAAAATCAAAATTATATTATTTATATGATAAATTCGTGTCATTAATGTTACTATAATAATTATTTTTATTTATATTATTTTTACGAGAAAAATACATAAGTACTCACCGCGTTTCACAACATACAGCTTTCCAAGCTCCTTCAATCCCATTTTGATGAATTATCGTAATTAAATTGTTTATGGCTACAAATAATTGAATTGTTGTATTATTATAAATACCATGTATAGCCTCGTTTGTCCTAGTTCCTTATTTTTTTTTTTTTTTTTTTTTACGATTTGTCACTCCGGTTGGAGGTTAGATATTGTACCCTCAACACCAATCTTTCTTCTAAGTTTTGGTTCAATAATATATATCTAACAGCGAACTGGTACTCTGTGCCTATAACGATACTCAGAAATTAATTCAGATTTCAGAATTCAAATTTATTTATTACAACGTGCATGTCTTATTTCTGCAACACTGAACACGATGGGTTTTGGCGCGAAATATACGACGGAAGTTATTATACAGTCGTCCTAGTAGTGAAATAAGCTTCGCGTATTGTCGGCACTTTACATATGCACCGAGTTGTTACTATAATATATGTATATACACTTCTTCAATTTTCATCAGTATATATATATATATATAGTATGAATGTGCACAACAACTGGATGACGCGCAATCGTTTACGTTGAAATGATTATTCGAATATCGTGATGAATAGTGACGGCTTGTGCTATGTGTGGTGTACCTTGGGTGAGGGGAGGGGAGATAGCAAATTAGCAAACATCAGCTCAAACAACAATAAAATTATATTATTTTTTTTTCAGGTTTTTTTAAATATGATATTAAAAGGGGGTGTGAGTAGAGCTGCCCCACCCCAGCCATTGCTTATATAATTAACGAATGACATTGAAAATCAGGGAATATTGGAGTTTGATTACTCTTTAGGTATATTTGATTACTCATATCATTCTTTTTGTTTTTCGAGAGGTGACCCATATTTTTTTTTGAGTTATCACTAGGATGTTTATTTGACTTTCTTAATCTATTAGGTACACTTTATATTATCGTATGTACACACGCAAAACCTACATAGTATGTATTGTAATTGAAACATATTGCGCACGCATCTATATTCCCGCTTTTTTTTTCGATGGGGATTTTCGAAATATCCCCAACGACGACGACTTCTTCAACAACTACGGAGTACGGAGTACGGGGTTGTGACGTTGTTGTGTGTGATCAGTTGTTGGCGACGTTGACGGTTGGCGTTTTAAGCTTCTTCTCTTCTTCGTCATGCCATGTGCACGAATCACGATTATCTTAAATCTCGATTTTTGACCTACCGTACCAAACGTACATTTACTTATATTATTGCAATATACAGTATACACTCGTATTTAATTCAAGTACATAATTTATAATTAAAATTGTATTGTAGATACGATCTCGAGTACGCAATTATTTGAGTGTATTTTGTGTAGATCATATATATTTGGGTATTTTTCAATAGGTAAGAAATCATTAACGTGATTAGATATTCTATATATTTTTAAATAAAAGTATATATTGTTCATAATTGTTTATATTTCAAACATAATTTTTTACAGATATATCAAATCAATTTCTATGAAATATTTATTACTTGTACTCGTTATACCTCTGGTGAAAAAATCCCATTGATCTCACAAAATCAATATAAAGGTTTAATAAAATTAGTAAAATTTTGTGAAACAGTATTAATGGTGAAACGCAATAGACTCAATAGAATATTTTCACCAGGAAAATTCATAACCTAAAATTTTCATAGCTATTCACATATCTATTTGAATATGTATGTATAGTTATAATACATACATGAATTAGCAATAATATATGCATATTTTGATTCTTTCTTAATTGAATACTCAATACATATTTTTTTTTTTATTTACTTCTTCATTATACACTAAAAAATTGAATTTTTATTGTTATTATTTTATTTATAATCATATAACATTTACGCGCGTTTCTATTATTGTCCAAGTATGTTATACTCATAACTTTATCCATTCAAGTATATAAAATTTTTTTTCAACGTGTGAGACACCCATCATAAGGAAAAATGACAATTGCTTTGAGCTTGCGACCATTGAGAGTAGGTATGAATGACCTCGTTATCAATGCCAATTTAATTTTACCCACTAACTGTATCGTATTCAATATTAATATCAATAATACATTATTAAAAATGAATTTGATGATAGCTTAACTCACCTAACGAGCCGAAGTGCATATTCTCAAACATCGTTCAATGGGCTAAACTTGATATATATACACGTATGTTTGTGTATTGCAGCGTTTTTCAATATGCTTACGCGAGGCCCGAGACCATTAGTCTTATGTGGCCCATCTGGATCTGGAAAGAGTACATTAATACAACGTATGTGCAATGAATTTCCTAATACATTTGGATTTTCAATTTCACATACCACTAGAGCACCAAGACCAGGTGAAGAACATGGCAAACATTATTATTTTACAACAAAAGAAAAAATGCAAGATGGAATAAATAAGGGTGAATTCATAGAAACTGCTACTTTCAACAATAACATGTATGGCACAAGGTATTTACAAGGAAATGTTTTATAACTTTCATTATATTTTATCTAAACATGTATGACAAATATATTTGAGTTGTTTATCATGTGCAATACTTGAGTTTAGCAAGCAAGCAGTTGAAAATGTTATGAATTCTGGAAGAATGTGTGTGTTAGATATTGAAATAGAAGGTGTAAAACAAATTAAGCGTACAACGCTTGATCCTTTGTTGGTTTTCATAAAGCCACCGTCAATTCAACAGTTGGAAAAACGTCTGAAGGCAAGAAATACTGAAACGCAAGAATCGTTACGCCGACGATTGGCTATTGCCGTACAAGAAATTGAATACGGTAAATTTTTCATTAATTTTCTGCTATGGAGGTTCGATTCTGTTGAATGTACGAAATCAATAATAATGATATAATTTCAGGTGAGGAGCCCGGTAATTTTCATTTAACAATAATCAACGATGACGTTGAACAAGCATATAACCAACTGCGTGAATTTATTCTTGAAGAATTAAAACAATATAATATGCAAGATACACACTAAAACCATTTGAATTTAGCGTGAGCGATAGATGTTTATCCAGTTTAGGAAAACCATATGAATCACGTATGCATTCCTTCAATACATATTTATGCCAAAAAACTTATTTGCGCTAGTGGCATTTGATCAAAAAATACTTACAAGATGGAGAAAAAATCGAAATTACAAAGCCGTAATTTTCCGTTTCCGTTTCATGATTGCATTCAAGTTACCAAGTGATAAATTCATATTCAATTGCACAACAAACTTGACATAATACCGTTTATTTATTCTTATTCATTCAGTGCCATTAATAATCACCATCATTATCATTTGTTTACAAATTATTCATAAACATAAATTCATGCTCGGTTTTTATAGAAAAGAGTAGAACATGAATTCCACTCGTAATTTAAACAAGAAAAACTGGGATTATTCACCGGATAAAGTTGTGTTCTAATAGAATTTAGGCATATTAAACAATTGATGATTAAGAATTGAAATTAAATCTCTGGAACTGATGACATATGATTGATGGCGATGTTAATTCGTTTACAATTGATTGATTGTTGTGCATTTATATCATTTGTTTGGTCATCATTCGAATTTCGCCAATGGTGACATTCATCTCGGAACATCGGTGTTTGTTTAGATGGCAAAAAAAAAAAATAATACAACTGTCAACTCTAGCTGATTATTATAGTATATTTCACTTGTTGTATTCGACAGTGTATGAGCAAATATTCAATATTATATGCTTACCAATACATTGGTATAATTGTCATCTTATTTGACGTTTTATGTATTCATATTTCATTAAAAGCAGCATGATTTGTGAAAGAAAAAAAGGAAAAAAGGTAACAAAAAAAATCAATATATGTACATTTAATAAATAGAATTATTTTCCAAGTCTCTTTTGAAAATATTTAGAGTAATGTATGAATTGTATTTAGTACTATATTGTGTATGATATAGTACTAGATGGGTGCACAACAGATACAAGTCAATCAATTTGTTCTTAATTGTGCTTTGAATTATTTGTTTATCATTTATTGTAAGACTAATTTCATATGTTTTATTAATATATAAAAAAATGAAATCAATATGAAAATGTATCGGGGGAAAAATCACTCATTTAAATAATGGATAAGTTATTGATGTAACTCTAATATTATATTCAAAGATATAATGTGATCAGATGAAAATTAATTCAATTTATACGTATATTTGTGTATGTATGTAAAAACATTTATTAATAGTGATTAAGAGGTTTGTTGGGTCTTCTCACCATGATGATGCCGAATTTTGTGAGTACGTTTTCCTTCCACTTTAATAGATTCAATTTGAGGTTCTTCATTCAAAAGTAATTCATTACTTTGTTTATTTATTATAATACCAGCCGAATCATTCTCATGAATTTCTATTGGAAAATGCAACTTATTTGTTTGTAAATGTGGTTCTATTGGCAAACTGAACTTGTAATTGATAATTTGTGGCCGTGGCTGGAATATATCTTCCTGTGTTGGAGTATCTACAATTGGGTGCTTACGTGCATTTAATTGAGCAGTGAATAATTGTGGTACTGTATTATACGTGTCAGAATGAGCTAGAGCATTGGCTAACTTCCAGTATTCGTTGTATGCTTTTGCCACAAGGCGATCCTGATCGCGCGAATTTTTTGAGAGCTCTGGATCATCAACAGGATTATTAATTTTTTGGCTAATATTGTCTACTGAATGTCGTAGAGCATTGTCACCCCGTCTGTTGTAATTCATCTCTAAAGCAGTATTGTAATCTTGAATAGAGTTTCCAATACCATAAAAATATTTGTCATCAATCACATGGTTATTTTCAGATTGATATAAATTTGACAATGGAATCAAATCAACAGCTGGATTTCGGGTATTTACGCGTGATGTAGGTGATTGACGGGTATTATAACGAATTTGCCAAGAATTTCGGATGATGGGTTCATGGTAAAATAAATTTTTTTTTTGTTTCGAATTCTCATCAGGATAATAGGCTTCATATATAACTGGTCCTTTATTCAAATCATATCCATCTATCGGATTGTGAAATTCATCACTAGAAATTAATTAAAATATCATTGCATATATTATATAAATCAATTTACACAGGAAAATATATGGCGATTTGTAGGTATTATTAATGTATAGAAAAGAGCTTACTAAGTTTGTGATAAACTGCTAATGACTAGCGGAATATCTGAAAATTTAAATTTCCATCGAATAATGACTATACTATATCACTCATCATCATACACAGTTACACCATACATATATTAATTGATGAACTCACCAATAAAAACAGCAAATGAAATTATCAATAATCTTGAAATAAACCTCGAATAAATCATGGTAGTATCTTGATACACCCAATATCAATATTTATGTATATATGCGTGTATAACAAATAGATATTCACTATAGTGTTGCGGTGTCGACAGCATATAACAAACGTATAGTACTTGAATGTATTCTGCGTTGTTGAGTGCATTAACTCAAGTATTTTCAGTGAATCTAAAAATAACAATATATAGACTTGAACTCGATCTTTTAGTGCAATAATATTCGTATGGATATTGCACACACAATATATAGAACGCAGAAATGATAGACTAACATTTTATTAATTGAAAATACAGCTAATATATATGGGTAATAATACAGAATTATATTCATAATTATGAAGATGAACTATTATGACATTTCAATTGAATCCTGTATTTTATTGATATAATATTCATCCACTCGATGATAAAAACAATAAATGAAACAACGAGACCAATTGCTAATACCAAAAAGCACGTTTGCATGTCGTGAACTGAAAAAGGTTTTGGATCCTCTAGTGTTTGATCTTTTCCAGATTTTGTTGATATTATTTTACTGTTAATCGAATGCTGTATTGTATTATCATTCCAAAAGTGTATTATACCGGCCTCTCTTAGGGCAGTAATAATATAATTGAAGCGGTCCAAAAAGATTGAGTTAGCAGGCATAAGATAAGCAAGATAATATGACTGTGGACAATCGGGAACAAGATGTACTAAGCTTCTGCCTTTAAAATTAACGTAACGATGTTGCTCGATGAGAAATACATCTTCGCGATATATGGCTGCAACGTTTCTTTTAAATGCTGTTTTTTCAATTGTCGATATATTATCATTTTCAACATTTTTTATTTTATTTGCAAGCCGCGATAATGTTGATGATGATGATTTCTCAAGATGATTATTTGGACCAAATATGTCGCCAAGATTTGGCGATGATGTTGCGATAGTCAATCCTGATGTGTCCAATTCCTCAAGAGTTTCGATCGGGCGATAAAAAATTTCATTCGTAAAGCTATGGTACAATGTGCCGGTGAATGCACCCATAATAGTTAATCCCAAAAGAGCAAGCCCTCCAATAAGAATTCGTTCGCCTGAAACTTTTATTGTACGTATTGGCGCACCAACTAATAACATGAATGTATCTATAAATACTGCTAAATAATTCTTGTCATATTTAGAATAGTCATTGGACGCCGAATGATGATAATTACGGAATAAGTGCCAAACAATAGTTGCAAGAATAACGGCAACTAGCAGGCATAGCCATATGGCAGGATGGAAGTAAAAAAATGTTCTTAACCATCTGGGTATTTCTTCAGATGAAGGCACAATAATACATACGCGATCCCAGTCAACAGGAACAGTGAATTCAACATCCAAAGATGTTTTAAATTTTTGATTTCCGGCTAGATATTTTTTCACGTACTGCGAGTTGAAACTGGCATGAATACGATGATATGCTACATCACCTATAAAAAATTTGTATGTAATCAACATTTCATGTTCATATGTGTGTTGAGAAATATAAAAAAATAGAAAAAAAAAATAGTAATATCCAACCTAAAGTACCGACTGGTGTGCCATTATTCACATAACCATATTTTATTTGTGCTGATGGTGGAATAATGTTGACGGAAAAATTAAGATAATTAGACATCGTTTGTGCTAAATATCCATCTACACCGTGAAAATCTTCAATAGCTAGTGGACTATATTGACAGTGGTAATAATTTCTGGTATAATATTTATCTGCACGAATTTCTGCAGTTAATTTCGACTCAAATAAACCAATGTCCATTTTGTAACCATGTAAATTTTGGAGGCGTTTGAAGATTGGTGATGTCATCGGATCACTTTCAATTATTTTACCCGAGTGTTGGTTATTGTTATTTTGATGAAACGGATCATAAGTCCAAAATTTTGGTTTGTGAAGAGTCAATAATGGGAAACCGATGAAAACATTGTGAGCACCATATTTATTCCATAAAATTTCGAAAATATGGATTAAAATTTTGGTAATCATTTGATTAATGTTTTTGTTATTACAATTATTTATCATTTCATGATTATTTTCGAGTATTATTAATAACATGACGTACTCGTTGCGATCCCATAAGACATATTCATGTCCAATAAGTGAATCAATTGACTCAATACTTAAGATAATCACTCGGGCCTTTAAGGGATTATTGAAAAAAAATGATTTTTCATGAGCGGATGATTGAGTTATTGAATCGGATGAGGTAAAGCACCTGCTCAACTTACTTAACCATGATAAATTTGCATCATTGATTGATGATGAATGCTGAACGTCATATGAATTTATTGATATCGCATTGATACATTCTAGTTGCGTATTAAACAAATGGTTTGTGAATTTATTGAAAAAATCTCGAGTAGAATGTGCCCCAACAGAGAAATATCCATCCAAAAATACGATGGTATGTCGTTTCCTCATATGACAAAGTATTTTACTCCAATAATGAGCCACCAAGTTCCGTTCATGATTGTCAGACATGAAATAAAAACTGACCCGATCTGCTAAATGCTTTGTATCACTCACTTCTAATGTGATAACGATTGTTGCCAACACAAATAAAATGATTAGATTAGCAGACGTAGTAACACAATATCCCATTATTCATATGAATTTATATCAGCCCAAAAATTTATATAATATCCATATCTTATAGTTGATTTTCACACAAACGAGAATCTGAAATGTATTGAAATATTTTCCTCACAATTTATATGCCAGTAAACAGATGTCGAACTATATATGGTAAGCAAACAAAAATCGTGTATAACAACAAACATACGAAATTTTTGTGTAAACATACTTGCTTAATTTAATTGGAACCACCAAATTACTGTGGGAATTACTAAATATGGTAACAGGCATGTTAATAACATATGTCATATGAATTGTTTATTTCACCTATTAATACATCAAGTAATCATGGAATTATATATGGATTAACTATAATGTATTTATTATTGTTTTCATATTTCATACATGTATGGTAGTTTGTGACTACATGAAAAATGAAGGTTTATATGTATAATATATATAATACAGTAATGCTATGTATCAACAATTTGATTGATCTTACGAGAAATTTGTTGTGCGGCTTGAATTATCTGAAAAAAAAATAATTGACTACTATATATATGCATATACGTGAACATACATATGGCTACTATGTCTCTTGTGCACATCTAATAGACTGGGAAATAATGGTATGATTATTTTAGGATTTTTATCAATCTGATTTTTTTAATTTAGAATATTGCAACTTGGTGATGAAAAAAAGGTGTGAAAACTTCAATGCGATTTAATATTCACGTCAAAAGATGAAAAAAATAAAAAAAACATTATTCTTTCGATATAACAACTTTATTGTTATTGATTGTGTCTTGTAAAAATGATCATTATGAAAAATGTAGGTCTTTCAATTGTCTATAAAAAAAGGTATACAGGAATGTTTTTTAATAATGTTGATATGATACAATTTATATGCATCGACTCGTATAATTATGCATATTACTGATGAACTACACTTTCATAATATCTTTGTGCTCAATTATTAGATCGTAATTTGTATTTGTATTATGTTAATCTCGTTTTCACTGATAATTATAAATAATGAATTCACTGCATAAATCTATATATGAATTTATATATCCCCATCCACAGTAATTATATCATGTATTCACATATGTATATTGTATATATATATTGTATACATATATAAACACCGTGCGAATGTAAAAATGATAATTTAATAGTTATAAATGAGAAAGCCTATAATAAATATTTGTCATGTATAATATAATATGAAGAAATTCCTGTACAGACCACGGAAAATATTCATTTTATGGGTAGTGTACACCAATATTTATCAAATTGTTTAAGACAGTTGATCATCTATTACATTGTAATAAGTTATTATTTCGATTATACACATAAAATTCTACGACAAAACTTGCTACTGTCAAAATTTCCAGTGCCGCACATCGCGATTGGGTATTTCGAGAAAAACGACACGAAGGCAAAGGTGAGCGCAGAATTTGTACACTAGTTTTCTGCTTTGAAGAAAATACATAATGCCTTTTTTAGATATAATTTTTATATTTACTTTTATAGTCTTATCGATTCGGAACAGTCGAAACACTGACGAAAAAGTAAATTTTTTCACCTATTATCTTTTATATTTCTTAAAGAGAACATCAATATATTTATTGAATATTTAACATTTTCATCAATAACAATAAAATATAGTACTATGTACAAAAAATCAGCTTGTTGGATAATAATTTTTTCAAACTTTTTTTTTTTTTTTACATAAAATGACGGAATACTATAATAATGAAACTCACCTGCAACTCAACATTCATAGTTGTACATATATCATTCAAATCAGATATAATTTCAGCTACACGCACTGCTTTATTTTGTATTTGAAGAATAATCGCATAATTTATGAGTACTATTGGCTCACGTGGTGTCAATGAGTGTGCTTTATACAGAGCTTGTTCAGCACCTTGGATGTCATTCAACTTCTTGAGTGCCACTGTAAACCAAAGTAGCACCAAAGCAGAATGAAACATTTTTATGAGGAATCAGTACATCATGATAGGTATTGTATGTATATGAGCCATGTCACTTACAACCAAGGAGTAAATATGGCATGGAATTTTGAGAAGTAGCAGCAATAGCCGCGCATAAATGAATTGCTGCAGATGCAGACTGGCCTGTCATTAGGAGAACACGACCCAAATTATATATGGGTTGCCAAGCCATCGGATTTAAATAATGTGCTCGTTTAAGACAAGTTATTGCCTATGAAAACATGTTTAGAAAAAAATATTAATCAGCCAATAATACAAACGATAGATTGAAAATAGAAAAATTATGTTACTAACAGCAACGAACTTATGTTTTCCACAGAAGCACATTCCAATGTTGTTCCACAATTGCCAGGACTCGGAAAGAGCTTGAGTTGTACCCTTGTATTTGGATAACGCTACATCATATTCTTGATGATTCTACAGCGTTAAAATTAATTATTGAAGTACAATATTGATATCTATTTTTATATGATATAGAGTTTTTTCAATGATAAGTTATAATGCAATAAACCTGGATAATATAAGCCATGGGAAATATTGCTTCAACATTGCCAGGTGATTGCGCCAAAACTGTTCCGAATGCTTGGAAAGCACGTGAAATATCATTTTGTTGTAAATAGACAAATCCTAATTGTATTACTGCTTCAACGCTATCACCACAATACCTTGAAGAAAATTGAAATCGAAAAATGTATTCGACTCTATTTAATGAAATTTATATTTTTAATATATGATGTACAATGTACATATATTTTACAATTCAGTTAATTAATTACTAAACACATACTTACTGAATGATATGTTTGTAAGCTTGTATTGCTTGATCAATTTTATTGTCGGATATGGCCAGTTTGGCCAATGCAATATGAGCAATTTTATCGTTTGTCAGCTCAACGGCCTTAGATGATTCCTGCATTGCTTCCTCTGAACGTTGTGATGCCAAATAACATTCTCCTTTAATGAAAGCATGATAAAAATTTTCCATCATGATAGGATAATCTGATAAATTTATATAAAACCGCTCATTCACCCAGACAATGATGTATCTCCCAATCATTTGAATTTGACATTTTTCCAGCTTCTGAATACGCGTCCACTGCGCGTTTGTGATCTCCCAGAAGAAACCTAACAAAAATTTCGATTACACCAGAATATACATATATCAAATTATAAACTTATTTTAACAATAATGTAAAATATAGTAACCAACAATGATTTTGCGACTTGTTTGATGTGATACACATTTGTACAATTAACAGAACAACTGTCTCTGAAACAATCCAGTGATTCTTGAATTCTGCCTTCCCTTCTGAGTATCAAACCCTACATTTATAAGAATTAAATTATAAATATTGGCTATTAGGCGAAATATATACATATATATATTTTGTAATAAAATTAGCTTCAATTTCGAAATGCACATATAAATCTTTGCTTTAAATTAATTTCACAACATGTATTGACTTACTTTCAAATAATTGGCATATTCATTGTGACCATTAGAAATTTTCAGTTCAAAGTCAATCAAAATTTTGGTTATTTTATACTCGTGACGAGTGTAATGTCTATGGAGTAGCCAATTACAATGCTCAATTGCTTGTATATCTGCAACTAATGTCAACAAATATTGCAGTGATATATATATATATATATATATATATAGTATCATCATTTTGCATAGTATACATAGTAATGAAATAGAATGTATTGCAAATAAACATTTGATGATGATTAATTGTGTCAATATAATGTATTACTGTATTGATATGGAGAATTATTTGTTTGAGAAATTTTATTGATTATGATTGACTTCAATGTTATCTTTATTTTACAAACATGTTATTTTTCAACCGAAGTACACATATACCTTTTTTTGGTTTGTCGCCAAATCGCTCAAGTCCATGCCGTTGTGGGAATTCTTGTGGTACAGAACCATTACCAATCATATTATTATTATTCATAGTATACAAATAATTATACTGTATTTGCTTGTTCGGAATCGCTAGAGTACATATAACACGGAGCTGTGGAGCCATCAACCATTGAAAACTGTTCTGCGCCTTGTGTTATGAGTATAGTGAGTCTCACGTAACTATGGATACAATATATGTATACTAGGGTGTTTCAGAAAAAAAGCAACATTTTTTTTTTCCCTCGGGTACATGCTTGAAAGTTTCGATTAGGTCATCAGAGAATAAGTCTCTGAAAATATAAGCCCTTAATATCAATATTAAGATAGTGCATACCGCATTTTTCTATTTTCCATATGAATAATATGGGAAGAATTATTTTTACATCTTTTGATTTTTGTAACTTGTAAACTACTAATTACACAGGAAATCGCAATACATATTTTTATCGAGGATTGAACGCTCTACAAAAAAGGTCTCTTCTCATTTTTTGTAGCCCCCCCCCTTTTTTTTTTTTTTTTTTGTAGCCCAAGTAAAATTATAGTAACAATTTTAAAAATATTCTGAAAGTGTTCTATTTTTTTATTAGCTAAAAATACAATTGTTTAACATTTTTCGAAAGTTAAAAATATATTAGAAGTGAAATTAATGCGTATATTGTCAATAAAACTAACAGTTTCTGGTGTAATACGCAAAAATCAGCCGAATTTACGAAAAATTCAACTTTGACACTGAATAACTTTTAAACATGTAGACTAATCGAAAAATGAGAAGAGACCTTTTTTGTAGAGCGTTCAATTCTCGATGAAAATATGTATTGCGATTTCCTGTGTAATCAGTAGTTTACAAGTTACAAAAATCAGAAGATGTAAAAACAATTCTTCCCATATTATTCTCATGGAAAATAGAAAAATGCGGCATGCACTATCTTAATATTAATATTAAGGGCTTATATTTTCAGAGACTTATTCTCTGCAAAAAGTTTATATGAAAAAGTTACTTTGAAAAAATTACTTTACAAAAAGATTTGATATCAGTCATTTGTTTACCAAGTACACAATATAAGGTAATACATATACATATATAGATCACTTACTATGTAGTATATATTATATATTATATATTACATATTTGTTATACATTGTATATTATATAATACATAGTAAGTCCATGTATAATATATAATACATATTATTATTATCATGCCTATGTGTGTGTACGGTTGTGTATGTATGTCCGTTCGTTAATCATTTTTTTGTGTTCTTTCATTGTATTGTCTATTATTATCATTGTTATCGTTTATTTAATAATTAACTTATTTATTTTATTCATTTTTTTTTCAATATTATTTGTTTTGCTTTTTTTTTTCTATTTATTTTTTATTTTTTTTATACATTAATTTATTTACATTCTCCATTATCATCATTAAAATAATAATGATTATTTTTATTATCATCGATATTATTATTGTTGTTGTTATAAAGGACCACTCCCTCCTGTTTCAAAATTTTTTATTCATATGTGTATGTTATTCATGTGGGTAGACGCGATTCCATTTTACTGGTTGTGTTCTTGTGAGTAGTATATCTATAGCGTTCTGTAGTTTACTCGGGTTTTGCAGCGATCACTGTGTATTCAATATATCTAGAGTTTTACAGTTTTGTGTTTTGAACGTTACGAATATCCGCACAAAGAGAACGAGGAGAGAAAAGTGTGTTATAGCGGCACGCTTTGAGTATAAAGTTGGGCCTGCGAGGATCTACACAAAGCGGAAAATAGAATTATGTTGAATTAATACAGCACGAATGTGCGGCGAGTGAGGCCGATTGTTGACGCGGCAACGCGCTTCCTGAACATTCAGGTAGTGGGTGAGCGCATCACCACGCCAACAATTGGCCGCACCCGCCAGTATAAATGTTTTATACAAAAATATTTATGATAAGTGAAGAAAAGTTAAAATATATGTTCAAGCCACTGGCACAGTACAATTATAGTAATGATAATGATAACAGATATTCATTCGACTAGCATGAAAAAAACCCAATTCAATTTTTGTCATTTATCATTATTATTTGACATAAGGAACTTCTCATCTCCAATAATTACGCATTATGAATATTATTATATTGTTTGTTACAATTGCTACAGTACAGTCTCAAAAAAATTATTGAATACAAAATTTTGTATATCACGCAACAAAAACTATATTGTTAATACAAAAAATTGGATTAGTGCACCGAAACTAACTTAGAGTTTGAAAGGTCCCGGGATCGAATCCCGGATGAATTCTATGTTAGAAATATTATCAATGTGTAATTTTTTTTTTTGTTACACTGGATGCAGTTGTTTTACCGATCAGGTAATAAACCAAATCAGACAGAATATTTGCATACCTGCATCATCAATTTTTAAATTTGACCGTACATCTATTGTGATAATATTTCTCATCAGAATGTCAGTACCGGGATTTGAACTCAGGTCTTCGAGAACCGGGACCTATCCCACTCACAACACGGTAATTAACCGCTTCGGCCACCAATCCAATTGTTCGATTGAATTAATTCTATGAATTTAAAGATTAATTGTTTGTAAATATCAAGAAACGTATCATGATTA